>JAPMLY010000696.1:0-165789 GCA_026401115.1 Tetraselmis chui
CAGGACTTTGTATACACAGACGGCTCGAAAAAAGGCAGCTCGACCCCCCTCGGAGCAGCAGCTACTCACCCCGCCTCGGACACCAAAGTCAAAATCCTGGTGACCTCTACCCCTCCCTCCCATACAATAAATCGGGCTGAATTAGCTGGCATAGATGTAGGCCTCCAATTTGGCCGCACCCACCTCCTCACAGACAGTGCGTGCTCCCTCCGCCTCATACAAGGCTACTTAAACTGCCCTTCCGCTTACCGCCACAACATTCATCGCGACACCCTCTCATCTATCACACACACCCTTAAAACCCGCTGCGAAGCAGGCATCCGTACACACCTCGGCAAAATCAAAGCCCACAACCATTCCCTAGGCAACGACCTCGCAGACACACTCGCAAACCAAGTCGCGGATGGTCACCCACCCGACACCTTATACACCACAGGTTCTGAAGTCACAATAGGCCACTGGACATGGCCATACACCCTCCTTCCACAAACCCTAGGGGACCCCATACCCTACAGATACACCAACCTCAAATCCGACGCACACACCTACAGCACAAAACACACACACACTCCTCTCTCGCAAACAACCAAACACGGAGCCCTCCTCGCCCGCGCCGCGAAGGACGGCGCCGATTTTTCTTACCACAAAAAACACTCAACCCTCACAAACATCCAGTTCACACACAAACAAGAATTCATGTGGGGCGTCCACAACACCCGCCTACTTACTCACAACCCCACCCTGCGCTGCCCCCTATGTGGTCAATTCACCAGCAACGGCCACATGGCCGGTAACTGCCCCTCTATGTCTGGTCTAAGACAGGACCGACACAACAGCGCTCTGCAACTCCTACTCTCCCTACTGGAACGCCACAACGGAGGACGCTGGGAAACCATCACCGCAGACTTCGGTAACAAACCCATAAAATCGTTTGCTTCCCCCACCCCTGCCCTCACTCCACTTGACTGCCACCCACCTCACCCCACCCACATGCCCACCCGACTTGTTGCTGCTGACGAAGGTCTCTCGCCTGACTCCCTCACCTCATGCCCCGCCGTCCTCCCCCCTGAGATTCTCCCCCCCCTGCTTCGTCCCCCTGCACACAAACCTGACTTCATCCGCATCCTCGAACCCCGATTCGTTGGTCACTCCAACGGTCGCCGTCGCTACGCGTCCATAAAAAAGATTCAGATAGGGGAATGGAAGTACTGCACAGACAACAACCTCTCCCACACAGCCGACCTCATACGTGACAAATACACACCCCTTGCGAACGCCATCAGAAACCACTGGCCAGGCACAGTGGTCGACATCCTCCCCATAGTCATGAGCCGCACAGGTACACCGCACTCCTCCACCATCACGAGTCTCACCTCCCTTCTCACCGCCCGCACCGACCCTCCAGATAAACTCGTCTCCAAAGCACATCTCGACACATCTCGCATTCTTGCACAACTCCATACGCATACTGTCCAATGGCTGCATCACCTCCTACGCATATACCGCATCAAGTCCCGCACGACCTCCCGCCGCGCATCCGCACATTGCCCCCTCGCACGACCCTGAATGCACACAACCTTCGCCTCTAATTGCACCCTCCCCGGGGGGGAGTAAAACCCCCGAACACCCTTGGAGAGGTTGGATTAGGTGGTTAACGGTCTAGCCCTGACTTGTAAGTTCCCTGTATGGCATAGTTGGGAGGGCCCAGAGACAGCAGCCGACGCATCCGGCTTTTGGTGAAAAACCGGCGCATACGGTACATGTTGTAAACAATTTCACCACCACACGCAACAGATGGGCCATTCGAGAGAACGTCCTCACAGCACTCCGCAGCACCTTCTACATCTACACGGAGCTCAGACCCCCTCAACAAATCACTGGACTCCCACACTTACCAATCATTCTACCCCGAAGACATAGTCTTCTCATCCCGGCGCCCGCCGGCGGCGCAGCGGCGGCGGCCCCGGAGGGGGGTACGCTCGTAGGCCCGTCGACATCCCCTCACCTCCCCGTGGTGGGCGATGGAAACCCCGTAGCCATGCCAGGCCTAGCATAGTAGGGGGCTAAGAGGGCCGATATCTCGATCCGCAGGATCAGCAGCTGTCGGGAAAGCCATGTACAAAGGGATTTTGAAAAACTAATTTCTGTGCAATACCGGCACCAAGATCTCCCGCTCGGGCCGTCCGATACGTTTTTTCGTGGTCCGATACTACTGAATACAGTCCTACTTCGAGGGGGTGAGCCGGTACTAGAGGAGCGTTTGATGGCGAGGAGGGTACGGCCGGATCTGTGGTGGGAGGCGGGTGTTGGAGCTTATGGTGGCCAACCGGGAAGCAGCGCCAGGAAAAGGCGCTCGCTAGCCGTCGACCAGCCATGTGCCAGTCGAATCTTCCCGGGGGGTGAGGCAAGACATGGCACATGCCGGTGGCCGGTCGCATGCGGAGGAGCGGCTACGTGAGGCGGCGGCGATCCTCATGTTCAGCCGCCGCCGGAAAGCCCTGAACGGAGGGCTTTTTCGGAAACTAATTTAATGTCCGTACCCGGCGTCGCGCTAGTTGGGGAGCAGCACCAGGGTAGGGCGCTCACTATTGAGCCGCCAGGGTCGGCGCCGGAAAACCCCGTACGGAGGGTTTTGACTAATTCCGAACACCCGCGGCCCCGACGGATCCGACTATGGTGACCTCCCCCCCCCCCCCCCCCCCTCCCTCATCGACACCTACTACCTCGACAACCTCATAATAGAGAGTGGGCCCGGGTGGGCGCGGAGGCGCCCGCTCAACAAAGGATGCTCGGTGGACGCGCGAGGAGAGGGGGGAGGGTATGGCCGCAGGCCGGACTACTTGACATGTACCCGGGTACCAGATAAAGGAAAAACCGAGGAAATGCGCAGGGAAATAATCCAGGCGCGGAGGCATGAGCGCCAGTTTTTTCTTTGTCTGTGTGTCTCGGTCCCCCCCACCTGCCCTCGAGGTGACGGGGGACCTCGACAAGGAGGACCGTCGCGTTGGTAGACGCGGCAACGACCTTGGGGCGGAGCTTACGGGATGCGGCGGCGGGATCGACGAGCGCCCACGTGAGGAGGGGTTTTGCCGGCCTTTCCCCTCCTATCTTCGGCAAGACCGAAGTCACGCGGGAGCTAGATTAGGCTCGCCCGTCGTCCTTCCCGAACGCCGACCGGCCTAGGCCGGTCGGCAGCCCGGTTCGGTGGGAGCGGGCCGTGCATCGTGAAGGTCAAGCAGCAGTTAAGTTTTGCATTTCTTTTAAGTGGATTTATTTTTAGAGCCGTTTTCTTGATTACAAAATTATTACGTTGTTCCTGCTTAGCCGGGGGGGGCTGTGGCAATTGCTGCGATTGCTTACACTTTTTTAAACTCCCGAGAAACGTCGACACATAGTGAAGCTAGGTGTGTCGATAGGTGTGCCTGGTCGAAGAGACCCGGACCCAACTTGCTCATAAATCCTGAATGGCTAATTAGAGTGGCCCAATAGACAACAGCCTGTCCAGTTTGTTGGTATTGTTGTGAACAATTTCAATTTCAATTTCTTCTCATCTACCGGCAGCAACGCACCACACACATGGCACGGCACTAACATCGCCAACCCGGAATACGACCACGAATGCATACGCCGCGCCATGGATCGCGCAATCACTAGCGCTCGCTCCACAGCCTCACACTCCCCTAGCGCCACCATCCTCATACTCCCCCGATGGGAACACACACCATATCGCCACTCCAAATACATCAACTCCCCGTACACCAACCACCTTCACACCCTTCCCGAAGACGCAAACACCATCCTACCCCCGGACCAACACAGAAGCGCACCCACCCCCACCCCATTCGGCACACGTTGGATGGTTGGCATCTACATTGTCGCCAACCCCCTCGCACTATCCGTCTTGCCCTCACACGAAGCCATGGCCGCCCTCCACAACACACTCGAATCCATTTACAATACACCTCCCCAACCCCTCCATCACCATCCCACCTCCGCCCCTTTTTACCACTTTCTCACCTCACTCAGCAGGCATGTACCATCTTCCCCCTAACCCCACTCACCCCATCACTTACCCCCTTCCGGAGCGCACGATACTAATGTGCTCCCCCAACAGAGGAGAACTTGCTTGGAATTGGCATGACTTCGTTTGCACTGAGGGCTCCAAGAAGGGAGGTCCCTCCCCCCTTGGAGCGACCGCCACTCACCCCGCCTCGGACACACGCATCAAAATTCTGGTGACCTCCACCCCTCCCTCTCACACCATCAATCGCGCGGAAGTGGCGGGTATCGACATCGGCCTCCAACTCGGCTATACCCACCTCCTTAAAGACATTGCGTGCTCGCACCGCCTAATACAAGGCTACATAAACTGCCCATCCGCCTACCAATACAACATTCACCGGGACACACTCATCTCCATCACACACGCCCTCAAAACCCGCTGCGAATCAGGTATCCGCACCCACCTCGGCAAAATCAAAGCCCACAACCACTCACTAGGCAACGACCTCGTAGACACCCTTGCTTACCTAGTTGCGGACGGACACCCACCCGACACAACCTACACCACACGTTAAGACGTGTCGATAGGTCATTGGACCTAGCCACACACACTCATACCCCAAACCCTACGCGAACTCATACCCTACGATACACCAACCTCAAAACCGATGCTTACACATACATCACCAAACACACACACACACACACACACACACACACACACACACACACACATACACACACACACACCTCACAAACCACCAAACACGGTGCCCTCCTCTCCCGCATCGCGGCGGACGGGTCCGACTTCACCTTCCACAAAAATCACACATCACTCACCAACGCCCTATTCACTCACAAGCAAGAATTCATGTGGGGCGTGCACAACACCCGCCTCCTCACCCACAAGCCCACCCTGCGCTGCCCCATGTTTGGTCAATTCACCAGTAACGGCCACATGACTGGTAACGGCCCCACCATGTCCGGCCTTAGACGTGACCGCCATAACAATGCACTACAACTCCTCCTCTCCCTTATGGAATGCCACAACGGAGGCCGATAAGAAACCATCAACGCCGACTTTGGTAACAAACCCATCTAATCTTTCGCATACCCCACACCCGCACACACCCCGCTTGACTCTCACTCCCCTCACCCCACCCACATGCCCACCCGCCTAGTTGCTGCCGACGAAGGCCTCTCGCCCGACTCCCTCACCTCTTGTCCTGCCATCCTTCCCGCCGAGATCCCCCCCCCCCCCCCCCCCCCCCCCCCCCCCCGCATTGAGACCCCGGCACACAAATCCGACTTCATCCGTCTTCTCGAACCTAGATTCGCCGGCCACACAAATGGCGCCGTCGTTACTCCTCGATTAAAAATATTCAGATGGAGAATGGAAATATTGCACGGAAAACAACCTCTCCCACTACACATGTCAAATGACTCGCGAAAAATACACCCCCCTCGCCAATGCCATTCGCCAACACTGGCGAGGTAACGAAGTCGACATCCTTCCTATCGTCATGAGCCGCACAGGTGCACCGCACTCATCCACCATCACAAGTCTCACCTCCCTTCTCACCATCCGCATTGACCCTCCTGGCATACTCATCTAAAAAACACGATTCGACACGTCCCGCATCCTTGCACAACTCCACTCGCACACTGTCCAATGGCTGCATAATCTCCTTCTCATATACCGCATCCAATCTCGCACGACCACACGCCACACCT
Source organism: Tetraselmis chui (assembly GCA_026401115.1). Lineage (NCBI taxonomy): Eukaryota > Viridiplantae > Chlorophyta > Chlorodendrophyceae > Chlorodendrales > Chlorodendraceae > Tetraselmis > Tetraselmis chui. Next base: position 5,737 of record JAPMLY010000696.1, read on the forward strand.
CCACACACTGCACCCACGCACGCCCCTAACTGCACGCTGCAACCACTACGCGCGTCACACTCCCCGGGGGGGGAGTAAAAACCCCCAACACCCTTTGGAGAGGTTGATTTTAGCGGTTAACGGTCAAGCCCTGACTTGTAAGTTTCCTAAATGGCATAGTTGGGAGGGCCCAACGACAACAACCGGTTTCATCTGGTACATGTTGTAAACAATTTCAATGTCAATAGTGTTTGTAACGTGTGTCTCAAGCCAGGTAGGTGTAGCGATATGTGCCCACAGGAACGTGCCGCTACCGACGAGTTGCCGATATGAAGCGGTTCCAAATGCACTGCGGAACATACTAGTCTGACGTGTAGCGTGAAAAACTGTCCACGAGCGAATTAGCCGGCGCATGAGAGCGACCGGCGAGGAAGAAGCAAAGCCATCAAAGCATATAAGAGCGTGTAGGCACGCAAAAGCATAGACATGCGCTGCTCTTGTTGATTCCCCCCTTTCGCCGTGGGAAAGATTAGCTCCTCTCTAAGTTAGGCGAGCGTTGCGGCGTTGCCTTGGGAAAATACAATAACATTACTAATTTAAGTACGCACGGACCGAATTTTCGCGGGTCGGTTTTAAACAACCATATCCGGTGGAGAGCATCGATAGGCTAATGGCTAGGTGAGACTGAAAGCTGGGTGGGGTGAGCGTGGCGCCGGGCGCTTTACACACGCTCTTGTCCTTTTTATGTGTGAGATGGTAGGACAGCCGCGGACAAACAGCTTGAAGGCGAAGCGTGGTGTCGGTTGGAAAATGAATTACTAGCGTGACGCCGAGCGCTTTACGCACGCTCTACTCTTTTTCACGTGCAAGCAGGTAGGACTAGCGTGACGCCGAGCGCTTTACACACGCTCTTCTCTAGTGTAACTTGTTGGAGATGGAAGTAGATGGTTACACGTAGGGTCGTGCCGGCCCCACAAGCGGGCCGGCTTTGGTGACTAGAGAAGTGAGAGGAGATAGATGGCGGCCGGCAAAGGCACCGGCAAGGCCGGCCGACCGCCACTAATAGGGAATAGAGTACCGCTCATAGGATAACATTAAGTACAAGAATGATAAATAGCTACCTTGTACATAAGCACTAGGGAACATGATGCTAGTGCTAACACCACCCCTCCACGGTGACAAGTTCAACGATAACAAACCGCCCATACCGCCGTCACAGTTTCGGGTGCGCGCAAGTCTACTACCGCTCCTCTTCACGCGAGCCACACCATTCTCTGACTTGGACACCAACATTACTCTACGGCAAAGTTAACGCCCGCCGCCTACCGTCACTGGCGCACCGTCGTGCGGCCTAGCATAACCTTGTTATGCAAGCCCGCCGGCTGACCGTGACCCTTCCAATCGCCCGGCGGCCTAGACGCCACTAGTAGCTTCGCTACCGACCTTCAAGGTTGCCCTTTCCCAGCTCGATGTAACCCCCCACCTTGCGCCGACGCCCCAAACTTCCGACGTCGCTACGCGGAACAACTACCCGACGTCACCCCTCCGCAGTGCCGACACCAGCGACGCCACAAACGCTCGCCCCGCCGTCAAGTTTTCAGGCCCTCTCCGGTCTACCTCAGCCCGTCTCCACACTCGCCACGCCTTGCACCGCATTGGACGCCGACTACAACCTTCCCCAAGGTTAACGCCGGTCGCACGCCACCTCTTCTACACCAACATGAAACAAAGTGCGCCCGCACGCCCACCATCCGACCCGGAGCCGAACAATCGCTTGTCGACCCATACATCGCCGGCACCCCCGCCACATGATTACCCGCCAAGCGTTTGCCCGACTGAATCACTTCCCGGCCTCGCGCTTCCTCAACCGGGAAACACACTCCACCTGCATTCGACACTGGTAGCGGTCAAACGTCACATGCCTACGCCGTTGACACCACCCGACCCCGGCCAAGCCATCTCCGAACAGAGCCGGACAACACCACCCTTTTCGCGGCGGGCCGGTACCACACATGCCGGCGTCTTCTCCACACCGAGCAAAAGGACCTTCCTTGCAACACCTTACTGCCCTTTCCACTGCAATGCTACCGTAGTCGCGCCGAATTCGGCCAAGATTTTCTACGTGACGACCCCCACCGAGTTCCTCCAAATCTACACTGACGTCGCTACCTTCCCCGCCTCTACTTCGGCGTGCTTCACCGACCGCCTCTATATTCTTCGCCGTCAAGAGAGACTAGACCGCCTCAGCCGGTCCGCGTCACCTACATGCCCCCTCACACGTACCGGTGCCTAACCGCTCGCAGCAACTCGCCCTCTTTTCTCGCCAAATCCCGGCATTACTGTTGTGGTGCAACAATCGCGTCGCTACATGACTACCGCGCTTCATCTCTATATGCGGCGCTACACCTCACCACGACATCATACCTTTTTGCCCGCTCTGCAACTTTTATGCTTCTCCCTGTGACAAACCGGGACGCCATCTAAGCCGGAAACGCGCCCAAGCTTACGAGCAGTCTTAGGCGCGCGACCCACAAAAACGGCCGCCTTACACACACCGCCTATGCAGCCGGAGTCAACCCATTACTTCACGCACCTAACATCCTTTACAACGCCCACACGGGCACAAACCTCCCCGCTGAACTCGTGTGCTATACGCGCCAACACACTCAAACACTGCAATTGGGACACCGCTCGCAATTACATGGCGAGCGGCTACATGACGCCCTCACGCGGTTTCCGCCGACTACCGGATCGACCGCCCACGCCAACACATACTCGCACACCTCGCGGCCAACACAAGATATAGACCCCAACGGTACCAACGTCCACGCTACGCCCAACATAGCGCTGCAGCTTCCGTTGTTGAGGACTACTACGACACAAAAGCTACCCTAGCAGAAGAGCTTGGCTATGCAATCTTTTCGTGCGCCATTCTACACGGCATTTTACGTACGCGCCTGAACTCCTACAGCCGGCGACGAGCGCTCGCCCCTTGCCGCCTGCGCCGCTGCTGCCCCCGGCGACTACATTTGCCTACCCCTACACTCAGCGCCTACTCGCTGATCATCGACTGCGGCGCACATCTAAGCTATGGACACAAAGCGGCCGCAACAACGCGACTGCCTACACAAGTACCGGAATCGCCAACAGCTTCACATCTAGTCGACAACCATATGTGGCGAAATTTTGACGCAGTCACTCCTATCCTGCCGGCACAACTCGGCCTCCTCCCGGTCCCAATACTCACCCGGCAGCGTTCGTTTACCGCACCCACCAATGGTTGTGGCCTTCTGGGGGTACGTACATGCTTCGCGCTATGCCATCGCGCGTGCGGCACCTGCCGCTATCGCCATGGCGGACTTCCACGGCCCGCGCAACGTTACCTCCAAGCACGCTCCCCGCCCAGATCGGCTCATGGCTACCAAAAACCATACCAACTACAGTTAAAACACGTAGCCTCCGTCCGGACACCACGGCACTTTCTCGCCATAGCACCACGCACCTCTCCCGCTTTCCGATGGCCGTGCTGACGCCCGCCACACCGCGAGACTCATTGAAACCTTGCAAGCCTATGGCTTTATCTTAATTGGAAACGTGCCCCCGTGTTGGTCAGGTTGGGTAAATCTAGAGGTTTACAACCCTACCCACATGTGTACGGGATAGTAGCCCCCGCGGTTAGTATTACCGTAGTAAGTGACGCGTCACACCTCGAGGACAACGATATTGTACGGGCAGGGTGGCGCGACCAACCAACTAAAACCAACTTCACCAACGGACAGCTCTAGTTAGGCACTAGCCAGCAGCAACCCTTAGCCGGTGCTATCCCCGAGTACCGGTACTCTCTAATTTCGCGCTCAGCTTATCCAGACCTCGCGCAGACCCACCCACCCATCCCTATAATTATGCGCGAATGTTCCCCATGCCATGCCCGTGAGGGTCTACTGGCTATCATGTAAGCAAACTGAAATCTTTGGCAAAACTTCCCTCGGGTAGGTGTGCATAAAAAAAGGTTTGCTGATACATTGTGCACAAACCTAGCAGATTAAACTAAGGAAACTCTTAAGCCACGCCGAGAATGCAACACGTGGAGGCGACAAGCGGCGCCTCACGCGCTCGAGGAAGCACGGGGACGCTTGCGGCCCATGGCGCGGGTGAAGAGCGCCGTGGCTGGAGAAGGCATACCAGCCGAGGAAGAAGCGGCCTCCGTGCCGTTCGCAGCGGCGGACAAACCGCGCAAGACGTTGTCCGCGTGAGCAACATGGACGGCGAGAGAGACCTTTCGACGCCAGGAGGCCAACAACTTGCCCACGTGCATCCCTTTAGATGCGGCTGCATGCTTGGCTAGCTCCGTCAAGAAAGCCGTGGCGTGGCCGCCAAGAGTACCAAATTCCGTGACTGCAAAGGGAATGAAGCGGATGTCGGGGCGACTCCTCAACCCCTCCGAGTACTTCTCGAACTTGGTCTTCTCAACATGGCGGAGAGCGATTTCGGGTGACGGGGGGCTAGACACGCCGAACAAACCGGAAACCACGGCATCAAGGGCAAGTTTTGAGCCTCGGATGCCGTGATAGTGCAAGACATCCACATCCGCGGGGAGACCGTCGTTGCCGTTGGGGAGTTGAACTAACATCATGGGATCTGTGAGAACCTCGACGCCAACCCCGAGTGCGCCACGAACCTCGGAGATGATTTCCGCAAGGGCCGTCACTAACCAAGAGTGAGCGGTGTGGACCGAAGCATCTCCGCCGCAACGAGCCAAATGGTCCGCAAAAGCAGTGGCCCACGCATCATCCGACATGTCAACACCCGCCGACGAGAACGCACCCCGCATAGCTTGAACCGAGAGATGGCAAGAAGCACAAGCAGTGGGGGAGCGTAGAGAAGAGAGGATGCGAGATGAGGGTAGGCCGAAGATGCGACAGACCGCGACGCGGAAAACTGCGTCGTAGTGCTCAGGGAACTTGTCACGGAGCTCGCCCAGGCGACCCGAAGTAGGAGGGTCCGAAGCCAAAAACGCAAGGGCGCCGTGGCCGAGACGAGATAGAAAACGCCTAGACTCCGGCCGAGCGCGGTTGGAAAACGTGGGAGCGAGCTTCGCGAAGCGAAACAAGTTGACGCGCTCACTGATGTCGGCTTGTAGCTTTGGAAAGATGTCCGTGGCAAACGCAGAAAGAGGGACGAGCGAGGGTAGGCCATCAAGGGACTGGGCAATCTGCTCGTTGTTTGATCGGGCTTCGGCAACGCAGCCGGCGCGAGCCACCGTTGGACGTTTCGGGGGGAGCATCGCTAAGACTGTGGTTATCAAGGGTTCAGACTCGGCGAGAGCGTGAGAACCGCAAGCAGCGTCCAAGCGCGCCCACGACGAAGCGAGTTCTAACGACCACATGGGCTCGTTATCCCCGTCGTCTCCGTCCGGTGTACCATGCCTACGGGACACCGCTGTGGTCATAGCACTCGCTAATCGTCCATACATGGTCGGCTCCATTGGAACATCGTCTTGGGAATCCCCGCGCACGCGAGCGTCTTGTTTTGCTGATGATACATGCAGATCATCTTCGGTGAACTTTGCCACCATCCGCGAAAGATGAGATATTACATACACATAATGCTTGTAATATGGTTTGTAATAGCGCTCTGACAGTTATGTCCGTATGCAGCATTTTGTTCGTCGATCTACTTCTCTTCCGTTTCGGCGTTTTTTGGGGGATGTGCGACGAGAATTCATGCAACGTCTTTCTGCTGCTCTTCATGGCACTCTGGGTTCTTATCTCCGCGACGCTTTTCAGGAAGGCAGTGCTGATGCTGTGGCATGCCTTCCTGTTCCTCGGGCTTAGGTTTTTTCTTCCTTTCTTTCTTTTTCTTGCTTGGTGGCCTCCACTGCTTTTTCTTGTAAGACATTTTTAAAAAGTTTGTAATAGTGTACATACCGTACTGGGATCCGTTATGCCAAAACATTGAGCAATATGTACGGACGTCACCGCGAAAGGGTACTTCGGTGCACTGGCATCACCCTGCAATAAATAATTGTGCGGATAAAAAACCCGAAACAGCGCACCTTAGTTTGCTGGAGTGTACAGCAGTATCGAATGCGGCGGGGTCACCACTTATCAGAGATCCGCCGTCCGTCCTCGTGAAACTCGCCCCACAGTCTCTCCCTTGGAGTGAATCTTTAGATGCCATCATGGTACCAGTCGGCTTATGCGACACTCCAGTAGTAGGGACGGGTGAGGTGCTGAGGGATGAGCCGGCGACAGTCGCGACAACAGCAGCAGGTTCTGCCGAGCGTAGGCAAACAACCGATTCACGTTCACCCCCTCGGAGAGGCTTCCCCCGACTGCGCTGGTCGCGAGTCCGGTTATGCTTCGCTTTCATTCTGACGACGCTATATGTTTCAGCGTTTGCGAATCTGGCTATAGCCTGGCTGTCATCCTGTTCTGTGGAGCACTTTGGATCGGCGGCGGCTCTGTTGGCAGGGGAGTGTGTGACAGAGAATGACCTGCAAATTAATATAGGGATGTCAACTATTTTCTTTGGTTACCTGGCCACCACCGGATTATTTATCGACAAGTTATGGCGGGTGGCGCGGCTGCAGCGGGCCCGCCGACGGTCGAAGTGGGGTCACACGGGAAGTGACGTTACACATACGAAAATCGTCGCGCCTCCCGGCTCCTGGGTCTCTGCAGCCTCGCCAGACCTCTTTCGAGAAACCGTGTCCTCCCTCCGCGCCCTGAACACCATTGTCGGCCTTTTCATCCTACCTTTCACCGCTTTAGTAGTGTCCGCTGAGTTGCTGGCCCAGATAACCGAGTACCGCAGCATCCAGAGTGACGTAGCGGTGGTGGCCATCTGTGGGGACAACCACCTGTGCTTTGCGAGCAGTATATTCAGCAAAGTGGTCGTCCGGCTGAACGCGAACGCCAACGTCCTCCTCGTCCTGCTGTTCCTCCTTACACCCGACTGCTCGTGGGGCTACACGTCCGTTATGGCAGCGGAAAAGACCGGCGAGGTGCGCGTACAGCGACTTGCTCGAACTCCTTACCTCACAGCCCTCAGCCTCCTGCTACAAGTTCTTCTCATCGCTCATAGGCAGCTGCGTGGGGTTCCGCATAGCTACGGCTCTACAGAAATCTGCTCGATCTTCTTCATCGGCGTGGCTATACTAGTGTACCACGCGTGGCTGGTCTTGTACTCCATGCTACCCCAGGACGTGGCGCGCTTCTTGTCGAAACAACTTCGACGTGGTTATCGTGCCATGAGACGAGACAACCCACTATTGATTATGAGGAGCCCACTGAGCGAGGAAGGGATGACGGTAGTGTCTTCCCTAAAGGCTGGCAACGCAGCTGCTGCGAACATTATGCTGGACGCGCTGATCGCGGCACAGATTATGATGTGGGGCCGGCGGAGGTTTTGGACAGGTACGCCAATGTGGATCGCGCTGCTTGTGGCCGCGGGCCGACTGGCCGCATTTCTAGTAATGCTGCTCGCGTTATACGAGCCCACCGCTACGTTTGAGGACCTGGAGCGTAGCCCTGGCTTTGGTCTGGTGGTTCGAGCGACCGCGCTTAGGAAGGCGCTTGAGGCCGCACTCTCCGGCAAGTCTTATGTCCGTGGCCGGAACCGTCGTTGCAGTGTTCTCCCGCGCTACCGCGCGACACTGAGTACAATGCAACAAACGCTGGCAGTGAGCTATCGATGGCAGCCCGAGGAGGTTCAGATCGACCCCTCTGCCACCATCAACATGAGTGCATTTCAGATGCGCGAGTTGCTGACCGCCGTCAACCACTCTACCTGCGCTTACGTGTGGCTTGATCGTCTGTCTGTTCCTCAACACGAATGCAAGCTGAAGTATAGTCTACTCGCTCGCATGATGACGGTTTACGCGTCAGCTGGCTCCACTCTAGTCATTCGTGGCTTGGAGGACGAGGGCTCACGATACCACCAGCGCGCATGGACGTGCCAAGAATTTTGTGTGGCGTCCAAGCTTCGCATCACCACGCAGAGTCCAGCCGGTCCAGAGTTGCGGCGGAGCTCCACTATGCGCGAGTTGCAGCAGATGGAGGACTTGCGGCATCGTTTCCACGACGGAGAGGTGGTGCCGTTTTGGTTGCGAGACAGTCACCCGGGGCTGAGGATGACGGAAGAGCAGGGTAAACAGGCCATTGCGCAGTACCGCGAGTTGTCGGCCTACCTGCACTGCCAACATCCGGGCGACATGGTCCGCGCGCTCATCCCCATGCTCACCCACCGCCCGGTGGAGGGACAGCAGGAGCTGATTTCGCTGGTATTGGAATTGGAGGCGACGACGGGGGAGAATTTACAAGAGTGGAAGGCCCTACTGTTCGAGCAACATGTGAGTTTGAAGCACACGCTAGAGCAAAGGGTGGTACCTGCTTTCCTGCACAGCAATTGGAGGACTGGGACGAAGGGCTGCACGAGCTATTCGAGAGCAGACGGCGAGCGCGTCACTCTCGCTGCGGCTGGTTATCGGTCAACTGTGTCTGAGGATAATACATCGCGCGCTCTTTTGGTGAGTGGCGATTATTGCGTGAGACCTACGCCAGCGTCGACGCAGGGGGTGGTCGTGAAGCAGTCAGTTCCAATGGCATCATCCGTTTCATCATCTGTGTTGAGGATAGCTCGTCCGGCCAGCAGGTCTTGCTTTCAGCTGTCGTCGCAGAAGAGGATTTGGAGTAAAATCAGCGCGAGCTCTGTTGACCATGCTGACGAAGAGCTGGGCAACACTAGTAACGGCGCATCGGCGGCTACCGCGAGTGCCAGAGAGGAAGCAACTATAGAGGGTGACTCGGCGTTGAGCCTTCCGGGTCAGATATCGGCAATGTACAGCGACAGGTTCGACCTGTCGAGTCCAACCACGTCGCAGGTTCTTGTGGGCCAGCCGGCGTCCCCGGTATGAAACATATTTATCGAGATCCATCGCTACATTTCGCGAAGTAATGTCGGACGAATCCATGCTAGCAGAATTAAATCTAGCGTTAAAAGGATAACAATTATAAGTCGCGTCGTAATTATATAGTGTCCCGGATAAAGATTAATCCTTGGTACAGTTTAAATTCAGTAAATTAGTGGCGAGATATTATCGTGATCGCTATTTGGAAATAGACATCACACGGTCGTCATGCAAAAAATATATAGCAAAAGTACACCCGTGCTTCGCCCCCGCTGCAAGCCTGCAAAATGCATTTCTGAGGTACCAGGTACAGGTTGAGACATGACCTGAAGGTTTTCCACGCCCTGCACCATGCAATCAAGCTAGACCTGATACGACAACTCCACTTGTTGGGTAGGCTCACATTGTACTGACTGAGGTGGTTAGACCCCGGGCATTGGATAGAGAAAAGGATTGAATCTAGGTGGCAACTAATGTCCCCCCTGTCGTCCACACTCTCATGGGCTTACTACCATGCAAGCCATTTCGAAATAAGTACGCAAAGCACGGCTGCTCTCCCAAATACCTAGTGCTCGTCGTACTATCTCCCTTGTCTTCAACCTCCGCACGTCCTCACCACTCTCAACGTCTCAAGTCGTCCGGGGGATTCCATGGGATGTAATCACATGGAACGATTTGGTGTGGCGTTCCGCCGGGGTGACGCAACCTCCAAGGGAAGATATTGAAGATAGAAACGGATGGTTGCACGTAGGTCGTGCCGGCCCCACAAGGGGGCCGGGTGTGGAGACAAGAGCAATGTGAGGAGAGAGATGGCGGCCGGCGAAGGCACCAGCAGTGCCGGCCGACCGCCGTTAACATGGAATAGAGAACTGCTAAAAGCATAACATTAGTAATGGGATGACAACTAGCTGCCTTGTATATAAGCACTAGGTAACATGATGCTAGTGCTAACACCCCCCTCAAGGTAGCCGAGGTCTCTTGTCGTCCTATCTAGCTTGTGTCGAGAAAGGTGCCATCTTGTATCGGGGAAAAAATGTCCATTGGCGAATTAGCAATCACATGAGAGCGCCCGGCGAGGAAGGAGGAAAGGAGGGAACATGGTTGTCAAGAGCGTGTACGCACGCAAAAGTACAGACATGCGATTCTCATATTGACTCCCCCCCTTCGCCGTGGGCAAGAATATATTCTTGCTATAAGTCACGTGAGCGCTTTGGCGTTGCCTCGGGACAAAAAAAAAGATAATTAAAGTACGCGCGGGCCGATTTTTTGTAGGTCGGTTTAAAAACCATATCCGTTCGATAGCATAGGTGGGCCGAAGGTTGGGTGGGGCGAGCGTGGCGCCGGGCGCTTTACACCCACTATTCTTATGTTTTTTGGCATATGCAAGAAGGCCCTTAGACAGCGGCCGCACAGTGCGATGGCGGTATGTGTTGTAAATCATTTTCAATACAAAAAGATGACATGCAAGCTCGTTCTCAACCGTCGACAACACCCAAGTTACAAAGAGCCAATGAGCTAGAAGACAAGGTTCGGTTGATACGATGGGCATGTTTCTACGTGGTCAACTCAAACGGAAGCTTAAGGACATTTATTTGGGACCTTTTATTGTGCTACAAAAGACTGGAGCGAGCAGTTATAGATTAGAGCAACCATATACTGTAAGCTTACATCCGGTATTCCATGTTAACAATCATCTTGCATGCCCTAATGGTACGTTACGTCCTTTATTCTCGAGGCTACTCTTGAAGATGACGACGACGAGTACGACCTTGATCTCATCTTTGTTGTAGAAATCGACACCGTTCCATGACGCCGTGGAAAAGATATGATGTTATACACCCATTTTAAGGACGAGCAAGTACAAGTACCACATGTTTAATTTCATGTAAATGAAGTCCCGCGTACAATTGCATTACAATATATCTTGTACTCGCCTGATTGGCTCGACTAGCCCGTCGCCAAGAGTTCTTGGACTTCATGAGGTCAACTTACCCGGTGAGACTACCCCACTCTCAATGACTTCACCATCGGAGCTTCAAGACCTACTGCAATTCGCATGAGTATGATTAGAGACTTGGCTTGAGGCTGGTTTTCGACTTCGCCTAGAGGGGGAGGGTACGAGCGTGACGAGTACTATCCTAATGCCGCACTGATTACTGTAGGACCCGTACGTATCGCCACTAGTTGCATTCCGAGGAAGTGTACACCAAGAGTTGTACAACCGTTGTAATTAGCTCAAGTCTTAGTACAATACTAGCTTACCCATTGCTGAGATTTACGAAGCAGCACGACGCGCATGAACACGTCTACCAAAGACAGCAGATACCACGTTTTATGCGACGTCCTCCCGAGGGTCGTGTAGCGCTTCAAGACCGAAGGCGATATAGGATGGGCTACTTGTTAATTTTAGTTTCTATCCATCGTGTCTAACTAGTCACCCGCCGTCACGTTGTGCATAGATAGGGCCGCATAGGATTGCCCTTAGGGCCAACCATAGGTCTAACACCTTAGAAGCCAAGGCTTTGACGTAGCCGAGGGTGCGTGGGCGGCGTGGTGGTCATCATGCCGACCCGTAGGTACGAGGGGGTTTGTGAAATTCGGACCACCCGAAGGTCCTTGTAATTCAAATTCTTCGCCGGTTGTATGTCACGATCCACCCCACCATCCGACGACACCACCCAACAAGCGATACCGACCACCTACAACGGCCGTTTGGCCCACTAAGAGTGAAAAATCGACCCTCCTAGTGATATTAAGCCATGCGTGGGTGCGCTGTGTTATCCTTCACGCGTCGCCTCCGCCACTCGAGGTAGACACACGCTGGCCGATCCGGTGAGCGCGCTCGTTTCCCCCCCACTTTTCTGCGACCAACACATGCTCGTCCTCCCGATACCGACTCGTCCGTGCGCCGCACTCTCGACCAACAACGTAATATCTCTCTTTACGTGCATCCCCGCTCTGCGACACATGGCTGTCGTTGCCATGTCTAGGCGTGCAAGCCCCACCGTCGCCCCTTCCAATTCTGATCGCAACATGTTCGACCCCGCCCGACTACGACGTACGACTCACCCTTTGCTGTTTGCCAGCCTCAACAATGAAATGAAATAAAATTGAAATTGAAATTGTTTACAACAATACCAGTAAAACCGGCTACTGTCTCTGGCCCCCCCATGTGTTGTACCAATGTGAAGGACTCATAAGCAAGAGGTAGACCGTGAACCACTAATCCCAACCTCTCGAATGGCAGTAACGATACCGACTAAAACATACCCGTATCCAAGTATTTATTATTTTTTGATCTATGCGTATTTTTCTTTGGAAACGGTATGAAATATAAGATGTATTTATTATTTTTTGATCTATACGTATTTTCTTTGGAAACAATATGAAATATAATATGTCGCTAGTCTCCACGATACGCAGCCTGCTCGAGCCGCGGCGGGGTCGCTGATCAGCAACGTTGGTCAGCATGAACGGGTCGAGTCGAACATGCCTGACCTCGGCTCCTGTGCGACTCCGGTCGTGCCGGAGGTAGGGGGGAAGGCAGGTGGAAAACCCCCCTCGCTCAGGTCGTCGTCGGACTCGTCTCGATCCGTGCTCAACCCCGTCCGAGATATCAGAGACAGTAGTCGCTCTTCTCGGCGCGACTCTCCACCTAGTCTAGCCTTCTCCCCTCCTGCGGGGGCTAGGAGGAGAAAGTAGCCAGGCTGCAGATGGTGTCCGGCTGGCTCTCCTGCCTCCGAGCCAAATGTCTTCTGTCCCCTATCCGTTTGCCGTCTGTTTCCGCCACCCATCTCATCGCGCTGTGCTAGCCGCACCCTCCCCCGGTGATTTACGTTGTTAGGGGGCCGCCTATACGAGCAGTGTGCCGTTGCGATAACCCGGGGCACACTGCATGAGGCAGCATGTCGATAACCGGGTACCGACTAGGGGAGGGGAACGGATAGTGCCCAGGGATCGGCTATCCTCAAAAGATGGTGGGTACGGGAATATTTAACCGAAAATCCCCCGTACCGGGTTCTTCCGGCGGCGGATGATCCTCCCGACCTCCGCCGCCAGACCGTGCCGCTCCTCCGGCTGCGACCCGCCTCCGTCCCGCGTATCTTCGGGCCTCTCCTCTAGGAGAGACCAAAAGGTTTCGCAGGGCTGGCGGCTGCTAGCGAGCGCCGTGCCCTAGCGTTGCTTCCCAGCTGTCCGCCGCCAGCTCCGACACCCTCATCCCACCGCTGATCCGTCCGTGCCCTTCCTTGCCAAAAAACATTCCGCAGTCCTCGTACCCGTCAGGGCGGGAGAGTATTTGTGAGTATTTAGTCGCTGAAAGAACATATCGGACAGGCCGAGCGGGAGATCCCGGTGTTGGTGTACGGATATTATGTTTTTCCAAAACCCACCGTACCGGGCTTCCCGACAGCTGCTGACCCCGCGGATCGCAGCTGTCGGTATCTCGTACAACCCCCTACCGTGCCAGGCATGGCACGGCTACGGGGTTACCAGCGCCCACCGCGTGGAGGTAGAGGTAGGTGCCGACGGGCCTGCGAGCGCACCCCCCTCCGGGGCCGCCGCCGCTGCGCCGCCGGCGGGCGCCCAGCCTCAACAAGATCCTTCGCCAACAACTAAAAGATGGTGGTGCTCATATTTGAAAGAATGAGCATGCCGTAGGCTACTTGGACGCCGGTTTGCGTGCTGCCGACTAGGCTGTAGTTAGCGACCCGACATACTACAACCACTCCCTCGAGAACGGCATCTGGCGGCGCGTTTACACTCTATCGAAGTTGATAAAGGCCATCGACATCCTCGGGCCAGAGGAAGGCGACGAGGAGAACGCAAACATTGTAGCACTCCACGACAACCCATGCCACACAACCTACGAGGTTGTCGAACAACGTCTGCCGCTCAACCCATCTCTGCTACCGCCGTAATCCGTCGGGGTGTTGGCCGGAAAGGTAAATGTGGCAGGAAGAGGAAGGCATACCGTGTGCTAGTGGCACAAGACAAAGATAACAAGACCATGAGCGCTGACAACCACAAGGATTACAAAAAGGCAGTCAAGAGTGTGCTCAAGCGGGTAGTAGAGAATACAGCTGAATGCGACCAATCTGAGCGTGCTGCGGCGACTCATGCACAGACAACGCTATTTCGGGATAACAACATTACTATTAGTTACTCATAGTGCCGCGCACTAATCTCAGTAGTTATCAAGACCAGCATACTTGTACCCACTCCCCAAAAGTATGGCGATACTATGATCCCACTCGCGATTGAAGAGCGTATCGCAAGCGCTGTGCGCCACGTCCGCATCATAAAGCTCCCCGTTTTCTCGACGTTTTATTTGATGGCATGGGCGACACACTTGATCAAGGGAACAGACCATGAGCAAAACTTTGATGAAGGCCAAGCTTGAGTTGGATAGTACAGTGGATTTCTCAGTGGAGCTTCCTCAGTGGAGCTTAGCACCCACTTGAGATGACGCGATACGAGTGGGTAGCCCTAGGCAACCTAGAAAACTACTTCGACGTGTGCGCTGAAGTGTTTGTAAGGGCCGGCGTTGCTGGTGTGAATCCTGACTACGGCCCGATCGTCGAGGGTAGCGAGCCCATCTTTATTGATAGGCCGCACCATATGCTTCCTTCGACGAGACAATGGTAGCCCTAGTCTCGACCACTACTAGCAAGGACAAGTAGGACCGTGGGTAGCGCGCAGGGGTGGAGGATGATGGGGAGTGCTTCATTACCAAGTCGAGGACATGCGCCACCCTTGTGTGTGGCCGCCTCGGTATTGGAGAGGCGCTACCGCTCTATATTGTATTTACCTATGGCAATACCTATCATACTGCGTGGGCCCCGCATTTTTTGTCAGACATCAAGAGTAAGGACGGCGAGTATACGGCGTGGCGCTGCGCAAGCAACGAGAAAAGCAGTCTCTCTCACTCTCGAGTCGAGTCGAGGGTGCTCATGACTACGTGAGGGCAGTGTTGCATCAAGCGGTGGGGTCACCACCCTCAAGGAATGACGCTTGTGGCCAGCAGGTCGTTGTGATATGTGATGAGCTGGGCATTGGCATTGGCTTCGGTGTGCTTGAGACCGCCGTGGAGTTGGGCTTGGAGGTCGTCCTGCGCGTCCCGCACATACGTTTTCTCCTACAAGGCGCGGACACTATGACCTTATCTGTGTTAAAGGTAAAGTTATTACCTCACAATGTTGCTAACATAGTTTTAGTTTACTTAAACATTTGCACCTTATTGACATGCTATTTTATGGCAAACGCAGACATACTGGTGGAAGATCAAGCGCGAGACGCTTCGGGCGATCAACATCGACGAGAACGGCAACATGCGCTCACCACTTCATCCCCTCAAGAACAAACACTTCACACAAATGTTCAAGGTGGCTCGGGACAAGGCAGTCACCCGTGAGAGGAACATTGAGGGTTGGGAAAAGGAGGGCATCTTACCAAGATTCAATAGGAAGGAATACTGGTACTTCAAGGCCGAGTTAGATGCAACGGAATCCAACGGAGCCACCGCATCGTCTTAGGGGCGCTCCAACAACACTGAGGGGACGTCTAGTGTTGGCACCCCTCCTTCCACCGAGGGCAGCACCAATCGCGCCACTGAAGCTCAACTTCTATTTTGGGCGGGGGGTCTACCCTAACCACATCCGAACGGAAGGCAAGCAACCTCCGATGCCCTTTCCTCGTCATTTGCAAGTGGAGGTGGACCGTGCCTCAGCTGGCCTCCCCAACGTCAGCCGGGTTACCACCATCAGCGGGGAGGAGATCATGGAGGCTTACCTTTGGCAAGGCGACGTCTTCAACAGAATGAAAACATGTCCACCTCCACTTGAAGATGATGCAGACGACGACAACGTGGATGACGAGGGGGGAGGGGGGGCAAGAGCGGGCGGGGAACAAAAAAGAGCATATGGTCACGCCGATGTAGCGCTGTCGGCGAAGAGTCTATTGCGTTGAATCGCGCCCTAGACCTGGAGAAGAAACGCAAGGCAAGCGATAAGGCACAAAAAGAGGAGGCAAAAGACGCAAAGAGGCGCAAGTCAATGGTCGAAGCTATTACCCACGCCATCGCCGTTCCTGAGACCATCGTCGCCCGTGGCCTCGGCACGGTTGATTCCCTTCAAGTGAAAGACTTGAAGGCGATGCTACAACACGACGACCAAGAAGCTCCGGAGGCGAAGGGCCACAAGGCCGACCTCAGAGATAAGGTCCTTGCGTTGGCAAGCGTGAACCAAGCGGCAACTGAGTTTGCTGCCGTGGCAGCCGAGCGAGCTTCTCTTGCGCCCGGCGTTCCCGCCTAGACAGAGCAAGCGCCATGTACGGCCGCGTCCGCCGCCATCCACCCCGCCATGGCTGCCCCCGCGACTTTATAGCCCCCGGCAAGCCTGTGACTTCCATTGATGGATGAAGTTTCCGTGAGTGGCCTCAGCGATACTCACCCTGACAAGCGTAATAGGCGAGGTCTAGGCGCTGCCCGGGTATGCATGTTCATGTACCTATAGCGTGCGTGGGGCGCACGGCTAGTAATCAAATAATTGTCACGTTCGACCGCCCTACACAACCACTTTTTAGGGCTCTTATCTTGGCCGGAAAAACTAATGCATGCAGCACTACATGAAATGAGTAGGTAAGGCACCTCACAATGTATGCCCTACCTGGGTCTTGTACTCATTAGTGGGTACGGACCCGACCTTTGGGTAGGTTTTGTAGTCCATCATGACGGCCCTATGCTAGAAACTAAAACTTACATGTACTTAAGCCATCGAAGTGGTAAGAGGAGACATGTCATTTTTCCCATTCTCTTTTTAGTTACATTCAGCCATCTATTTGCAAATATACGGCGCCCGCCGGCGGCGCAGCGGTGGCGGCCCCGGAGGGGAGTGCGCTCGCAGGCCCGTCGGCACCTACCCCTACCTCCACGCGGTGGGCGCTGGTAACCCCGTAGCCGTGCAAGGCTTGGCACGGTAGGGGGATGAACGAGGTAGCGACAGTTGCGATCCGTGGGATCAGTAGCTGTCGGGAAGCCACGTACGAAGGGTTTTGGAAAAGCATGATATCCGTACACCAGCACATGGATCTCCCGCTCGGCTTGTCCGATATGTTCTTTCAGCGACTAAATACTCACATATACTCTCCCATCACGGCGGGAACGATGTCTGTGAAATGTTTTTGGCGAAGAAGGGTACGGACGGATCAACGGTGAGACGAGGGTGTTGGAGCTGGCGGCGGACAGCCGGGAAGCAACACCAAGGTATGGAGCTCGCTAGCTGCCGTAAGCCCAGTGAGTATATGCTTCCCATGGGGGGGAGACTGAAGGCTACGCGGGGTGCAGGACGGTCGCAGCCGGAGGAGCGGCACAGTCTTGCGGCGGAGGTCCTTAGGATCATCCGCCGCCGGAAAAACCCGGTACGGGGGGGTTTTGGAAAATATTCCCGTACCCAACACCATTTGTGGCGCGGCGACTCGATCCATGTGTCCGACCCTACCCTCCCCTAGTTGGTACCCGGTTATCGACAGCCTGCGTCATGTAGTGTGCCTAGGGCTATCGTAACGGCCCATTGCTCATAAAGGCGCCCCCCTAACACCGTAAACTACCGGGGGGGGGGGGTACGGACGGCCACAACGCGATCATATAGGTGCTGGAAACCGACGGAGCAAGGACATGGGACAAGAGAATATCCGGCACGGGGGCATGAGAGCTAGCCGGACACCGTCTGCAGCCTAGTTATTTTCTATTTCGAGCCCCCGAGGGAGGACGAGAGAAGAGTCGGCTAGGTGACGAGCTGCGTCGGGAGGAGCAACTACTACCTCGGGCGGGGATGAGCACGGATCGAGACGGGACCGACGACGGCCTGAGCGAGGGGTTTTTAACCTGCCTTCCCCCCCTAGCTCCGGCACGACCGGAGTCGCACAGGAGTTGAGGTCAGGCAGGTTCACCTCGACCAGCACCAGCTGACAAGCCTAGCAGATCAACGTCCCCGCAGCGGTTGTTGGAGCTGGCCGCGTATCGTGGAGACTAGCGACACTTTTTATTTCATACTGTCGTATCCAAAAATAAATACGAATAGAAAAGAATATACATAAATGCCCGGTTACGGGTATGTTTTAGACGGTATCGCTACTCTTTGAGGTGCGTTAGTTGCTCCGCGTCGTTCCCGACCCTTCAAGCGCTATGCGCCCACCTAAATTCCCCCGCGACAACGTGCACTTTTGCGCCCGACAATTGCCCAGTTGTGGATGCCGATCGCCACCTTCTCGCGCCGTGCACTTTTTGCGGACGATACTTTCGGAGCGGTGGCCTTAGTAGACACCAACATTCTTGCTCTCACCGTACGTCCACGCCCTCCCAACCGCCGGCATGCGGTGCTTCGCTTCCGCGCGGTCGGCCGTCCCCGCCGCATCCCCAGTCCTTGCCCCCCGCCGTCCAATGGTGCCTTGACCATGGGGCCACTGGTGGGGAGAACTCCAAAGCCTTCTTCGAGTCCTACCTCCTTTCTTTCCGATCTAGTACGTCCTCGAACGGCGTCCCCCCTTCGGTGGTACGCCTCGTCAAGCCGGTCTTCGAGGAGCTCGTCGGTTGCGTTTTGTCTTTCCGCGGTAGGGCTAGCCAAGGGGCTTCCGCGGAAGCGGCTTGGGCGGCGTTGCTTTTATTTCCGCGCTTAGTTTTGCGCCCCATGGCTGATTTCACTTCCGCGGGGCATCTGCCCCCTGACCCAGTCGCTGATTACCGTGACAACCGCTTAGCCCATTGGGCGTCAGGAGATCTAGATACATTGTTTTCCGCCGCTCGCGCTCACGCATCCCTTACCAATGGGCGGGCATCGCCACCTACCTCACTTCCGAGGGCCGGTACCGACCCCATCTCCCCTTCGCAACCCTTTCATAACGGCGTCTCGGCCAAGGTCGCCCACCGGGCGGCTAATCTAGCTGCGGTTGGGGAGTACCGTCGTGCCATGGAGGCCCTAAGCTCCAACCCCGTTGCAAGTGGTCGCGGGGTGCACGAGGAATTATCACGGTTGCACCCACAAGACGATGACGACCTCGCGGACGTGTTGCCGGATCCCTTCTCCCTCCCTCGTATCAAACTCCGTGCTTCGGAAGTTGATATCATGGAGGTCGTTGCTAGATGCCCTCGAAAGTCTAGTCCTCACGTCGACGGTTGGAGGTTTGAAACTCTTCGCGCGTTGGGTGCCCCTTGCACTCTCACCGGTTTAGCCGAAGCCATCGTGAATGCAGAAGTTCCACCAGGCGTTGCCTCATTCCTCGCCTCTGCCACACTTATCCCGCTAGACAAGCTTGATCCCGAACAAAGACGCGCACAAGAGCAAGAACTTCGCGACCAAAAGGGGACGCTGCGCCCGATTGGAATTGGCTCCGTTCTAGTTCGTTTTGCGAATCGCGCGCTTCTCGCCGTAATTGGTGACGGAGTGTCTCAATGGTTGGCTGCTCGGCACCAATTTGGGGTCGGCGTCCGCGGCGGGGCTGAGATCGTACAATTCATGGTTCGAGCCGCGCTTGACGCTTCACCGGACTGGGCGGACATGCAAGGCGACGCATCCAACGCGTTCAACGAGTTCTTGCGGCGTCCCTTGTTTGAGGAGTTGTCAGCAAATCCCGCGCTTCGACCGTTGCTCCGCGTCGCTACTATGTTGTATGGCCGTCCATCTACCTTGTACGTTTACGACTCATCAAATGCTCACGGCCCGGCCATGCGCATCCCGAGTACCCGTGGAGTCCATCAAGGTTGCGTTCTCGGGGCCATGTTCTTCGCAATAGTTGCCTCCCGGGTATACAAACAGTTGGCTGCGATTGCCCCGAACGAATCCGTTGTATGCTGTTATTCTGATGATGGTCACTTCTTGGGACCCCCTGCGTCTCTCGTGGCTATTGGCGACGCTATGCCGGAGGCGTATGCTAGCGTTGGCCTCACAGTAACCATCCGCAAAAACTGTTTGTATTCCCCTTTGGGTGTCGGTGATGCTTTCGATAACTTACCCGACGGCCACATCATGCGGGGAGTAAGTGTCTCCACGGAAGGGACGAAAGTATTGGGGGGGCCAATGGGTACATCCGATTTTGCTCGAGACGTGTTCGAAACGGCCTTAAGTAAGTATGAGGCCTACGGCGAACGTCTAAGGGGTCTAGCGGCTCACCGGCACACTCACACTGCGCTTCGTATCCATCAACATTGCAACCGCCGCTTCGGACACTTTGCCCGTACAGTCCCCCGAGGTCTTGGCAGGGGTGAGGGCTACGGTGACACCGTCGTAACATTCCTCGAGCGCGCTGACAATGCCACCCTAGATGTGGCGGCTGAGATATTGGGCCTTCCCGCAGCTAGCCTACCCAGCAACACTCGCTCCGAGATGTCTCTTCCCATACGTTTCGGCGGCATGGGGGTGGGGGATTTGGCTGCCTTGGCGGATGCGGCCCATGTCGGAGCGGCCGGTTTGGCAGTGGGCTCAGCTATTCGTTTCCTTACAACACAAGACGCTCGCGTGCGCGGGGATTCCCAAGACGATGTTCCAATGGAGCCGACCATGTATGGACGGTTAGCGAGTGCTATGACCACAGCGGTGTCCCGTAGGCATGGTACACCGGACGGAGACGACGGCGATAACGAACCCATGTGGTCGTTAGAACTCGCTTCGTCGTGGGCGCGCTTGGACGCTGCGTGCGGTTCTCACGCTCTCGCCGAGTCTGAACCCTTGATAACCACAGCCTTAGCGATGCTCCCCCCGAAACGTCCAACGGTGGCTCGCGCCGGCTGCGTTGCCGAAGCCCGATCAAACAACGAGCAGATTGCCCAGTCCCTTGATGGCCTACCCTCGCTCGTCCCTCTTTCTGCGTTTGCCACGGACATCTTTCCAAAGCTACAAGCCGACATCAGTGAGCGCGTCAACTTGTTTCGCTTCGCGAAGCTCGCTCCCACGTTTTCCAACCGCGCTCGGCCGGAGTCTAGGCGTTTTCTATCTCGTCTCGGCCACGGCGCCCTTGCGTTTTTGGCTTCGGACCCGCCTACTTCGGGTCGCCTGGGCGAGCTCCGTGACAAGTTCCCTGAGCACTACGACGCAGTTTTCCGCGTCGCGGTCTGTCGCATCTTCGGCCTACCCTCATCTCGCATCCTCTCTTCTCTACGCTCCCCTGCTGCTTGTGCTTCTTGCCATCTCTCGGTTCAAGCTATGCGGGGTGCGTTCTCGTCGGCGGGTGTTGACATGTCGGATGATGCGTGGGCCACTGCTTTTGCGGACCATTTGGCTCGTTGCGGCGGAGATGCTTCGGTCCACACCGCTCACTCTTGGTTAGTGACGGCCCTTGCGGAAATCATCTCCGAGGTTCGTGGCGCACTCGGGGTTGGCGTCGAGGTCCTCACAGATCCCACGATGTTAGTTCAACTCCCCAACGGCAACGACGGTCTCCCCGCGGATGTGGGTGTCTTGCACTATCACGGCATCCGAGGCTCAAAACTTGCCCTTGATGCCGTGGTTTCCGGTTTGTTCGGCGTGTCTAGCCCCCCGTCACCCGAAGTCGCTCTCCGCCATGTTGAGAAGACCAAGTTCGAGAAGTACTCGGAGGGGTTGAGGAGTCGCCCCGACATCCGCTTCATTCCCTTTGCAGTCACGGAATTTGGTACTCTTGGCGGCCACGCCACGGCTTTCTTGACGGAGCTAGCCAAGCAGGCAGCCGCATCTAAAGGGATGCACGTGGGCAAGTTGTTGGCCTCCTGGCGTCGAAAGGTCTCTCTCGCCGTCCATGTTGCTCACGCGGACAACGTCTTGCGCGGTTTGTCCGCCGCTGCGAACGGCACGGAGGCCGCTTCTTCCTCGGCTGGGATGCCTTCTCCAGCCACGGCGCTCTTCACCCGCGCCATGGGCCGCAAGCGTCCCCGTGCTTCCTCGAGCGCGTGAGGCGCCGCTTGTCGCCTCCACGTGTTGCATTCTCGGCGTGGCTTAAGAGTTTCCTTAGTTTAATCTGCTAGGTTTATGCACAATGTAGTGCTTTCCTTTTGCTGTGCTTTGGATTCCGTGATCCTCTTGTCACTCTTGCCCTCTTGTTTCCCCTCCCACTTTCCCTGTCCGTGCTCATCTGGTTCTTCTTGTAAGCAATGTATCGCTACTGCCAATGGAGAGGTATAGGGATTAGTGGTTCACGGTCTAGCCCCTGCGAAAATAAGACCACTTTACTTACAGGCAAAGCAGGGAGGGCCCAGACACAGCAACCGGTTTCACCCGGTAAATGTTATAAATAAGTTCAATTTGAATTGCAAATATACGTACGCTCTCGCACGTTCTCACTGCATTAGCCGTGATTAATTGTTACACAGTTTGTTGTCTAAGCAAACTGTGACAAGCGCGTAGTAGGTATACAGCTTCACGTGTCAGAAATGGAGCGAAAAATACTACACCAAGCGCGGTTAAAGGCATTATCTTTGGGGCGGATATTCTTAACAAATGTGCCAAATCTATGTTCCATAGGCAAGACGCATTTTCTTTAGAATTCGTGATAAATAACTAAACCATGAAACTTGATATAATAGTATCAAGAGAAAAGCAACGGCGTGAACGACATTCGTCATGCATGGGAAATACGGCCATGACCCTACATGATGAAGCCATAATCATCCGAGCATGAACTCGCTGGAGTTACGCAAGTGCGGCGCGTAGAGTTGTTTCCCCAAGACATTGTCGGCATGTGGTTGGACGAATTCATTTTCAAGAAGAACACAATGGCCACGGAGGCTGTGAGAGCTACAAGGTTACGCATAGAAAGTCACGAGCATGTACATGGCAACGCGGACGATTACAATGAAACTAACTTCACCAACCGTGGGAATATTGAGGCGGAGCTAAGTGCATCGTTCTCGTGAGCAAAGCGACATAGGCGGCATCCGGAACGGATTCTACATGAACAACCCGACTGGTATTTTCAAAGTAGATAGTCCAAGGGGTGGGGGTTGCCGGAACATGAGGTGCGGTGGCGAACGACGGGCAGCCCTGAGAAATGTACCTCTCGGGGGGTAACATAGCATTTTTTTTCAACGCGCTCGACATAAAATGCGGTGGGGAGCACGTCCGATATGTACGTGTTTTAGGAAACGAAGTGCACAAAAAAAACTGATGCCGATCTATGCCTATGGAGCCCGTAAAAATATACCACAACAATGTATGTCCGCTCATAGCGCGTGTGCGGATTTATGCACTCACCCGCGAGCATGGGGCCCATTTTAGTCTCGGAAAGCACTCGCAACGATAAAGAGGTTGGAATTACCGGTTCACGGCGCAAACCCTAAAGAACAAAGCAACCTAGAGGTATGTTTACATGGAACGCGAAGAGAAAGCATATGATAACTCGGCATTGTTGGGAATCGTTTAAATGTTCATGTTCATAGTAACGCCTCCACACATCGCAAGGCGCCAACATCGTCGGTGCCATGGGAAACGATCACGGTTGCACGCGCCACGCGCTAGGACACGCAAACACCAATGCACACAACACCTTTCTACGCAGACCCATTGCTATAACATGTTTCACCTTCGCTCCATGGGGACACACGCCGTACCGTAAGTATATTCACTCCCCCTACACACATAAACTCTAGAACCTTCCGAATGATGCTAGCACCTTCCTCCCACTCGACCAAACACCGACAACCCCACCCCCACCCCCATACGTACAAGATGGAAATGGAATTTTTATATTATCGCCAATCGCCATCCCATGTATGGCCACCCTCCCTCCCCCTCTGCACTCACAGCCTTACACAATACCCTAGAGTCCATACACGACACCCAATCCCTTCCCGTCCTCACCGTCCCACCCCACCCCACACCACTTCATTCATCACATACTCTGTTGGCGTTAAGGACCACCCGCCCAACCCCACCCACCCCCTACTGACGTGCCCTCTCACCAACAATACGTTGCTTATGTATGTCAATGCACTTTGCACCCTCGTCTTGAATTCATATTGCCCCCCGACTTCGTCGACACGGACTACGACTCCCGGAAACTTGGCTCCTCTCCTCTCGGAGCCGCGGCAACGCACTATATGACCGATACAAACGTCAAAGTATTAATACACTCCACCCCGCCCGTCCACACCCTCAACTTCACCGATCTTTCAGGGTTCAAAATTGGTCTTCACCTAAGACATGAACACCTACGCATTGATAGCGCTTGCTCCCTTCGCATGCTTTAAGCATGCACGCGTTATTCCACAGCCTTCCGCTCCCAAATCCATCGTGAAGCACTCGAGTACATCGTAAACATACAAACTCAGATGCGCTCCGAGGCCGACGTCATCACGCTCTTAAATAAAGCTATGGCTCGGAACAACTCCGCGGGCAATGACATTGCCGATATACTCGCCAAATACTAAAGAGAGCGGCTTGATCCTCAAACGCAAGACAACCATGAAATATACCAATAGACTAACCTTAAATCAGAGACGCGCAAATATAGTCTCCGACACATCCACATACCACTACTAGCCCCGCAAACACGGGGCCCTCCTCTCCCGTGCCGGCGCGGAAGATGCAGACTTCTCCTACCAAGGTAAACCCCTTTCCCATCACAACGGTTCAAACTACTCGCAAACAACAGTATATGCGGGATGTACCCATCACTCAACTCATGAGTTGGAATCCTTCCCTCCGCTACACCGACCGTGCGTGGTCAATCCACTAACAACGACCAGCATATGCCCGGAAATTGCCCATAGATATTCGGTCTCCGACAAGACAAACACAATAGTAGCGCTCTACAATTCTCCCTCTCTTTACGCGAGCTCCACAATGGAGGCCGAATGGAAACCATCGCTGTTGACTTCGTCGCCGCAACAAAACTCCTTCGCACCCTCCTCCCTTACGCCATCACATACACCACTCGAGTGTAACCCCCCTAACTCGCCACACATGCCTACTCACATGGTCGACACCGACGAAGGTGCTAGCACATGCTTCTTCCCCTCGTGCCATGCTGTCCTCCCGGAAGAACTCTTTCTGATCGCATTACGGACCACGCCCAAAAATCCGACTTCATCCGTGTCCTTGATCCCCGATTCGTATGTCATGCTAACAACAAATGTCGCTACTATCCGATTTAAAACATTCAAACTGAATTGCAATGGTTTAACACTGCATATATAGAAATAGGTCACACAACACACATATGATACGCAATGTATATATGCCCCTCTTGCCACCGCCCTCTCTGAGCTCTTGCCCGGCACTGCCGTGAAAATCTTCCCCATCTCCACGGGTCACATCGGCACCCTAAACTCTTCGAAAGTCGCCATTATCATCTCGCATATGATCCTCCGCAAACTCGCACAAACCCCCCGGATAAAAACATTGCCAAACCCCGCCTCGAATCCAACCGCATTCAATCTCAAATCCATACGGTAATGTCTCAGCTGGACTATCTACTACTCATATTTCATTATGAAAACCCGCACGACCATCTACCCGATCCACCACCCGTTCACCTTGCCCTACTCCGTACCACACACCCCTCTCTCGCAAGGCAGAAAACCTCCCGGAGAGGGGGGGGGAGTACAACACATAATGTGTCTTTCTGAGAGGACGTTACATGCCGCGACAGTCTAGTGCCAACCAATAAGTATTCTAGATGGCATGGTTGGGAGGGCCCATCGTTAGCAGCCATCGACAGCCGGTACATGCTGCAATTCATTTATATTTTCCACGTCTAGCTCGTTTTCAATTTCATGTCGTCAGTTTTCTACTAATGCATGCGTGAAGAAAATTTCTCATGAAGGCAAAGCCTGCAAATCGCAGCCCATGAAAATCAGTTCCTATGCCCCCGGTTCGCATTAAGCGGATCAAAGCAATACTTAATCACCTAAATAGCCTCGTGCACCTACGGAGGAATAATGACTCCCTCTCCCTTTGGGCACTTCTGTCACAAGCTGTCTAAGATGCTAATTCCCCCTTACTTGTAGAGTAGTGCACGACGGAGGACTCATGGACATTCCCAACACTCTGAATTCAAGCAACACACAATATAGGAGGCAAAATCAATAAAATGAAATAAATCACCCCAATGAGTTATGCAAGGTTAGATACCCAAACTGGGCTACCCAATGGGTATCAAACGCAAGCCATGCCTTCCAGCCGGCCAGCCTAAGCGAAGTGAAGCAGATGAACGAGCGATCTTCTTTGGTTTACAAAAGTTATGTACAGAATGTAAATAATGAGAATTGCTACCCCTCCGCGTTTGTCACCAACAAACAGTTGTCGTACGCAGCTCGGAACGCCATCTCGTCTCTACTGCAGCGGCGGCACAATGCCCAGCTGTCGACTAAGGTCGCGGATGACCGTCCGCTGCGTGTCACACTGCACGCTGAGCTGATGGTGCTCGTGCTTGAGGTCCTCGATCTCCTCGAAAAAGGCGGGGTCGAAGGCGTTCAGCTCCGTCTTCAGGTCCTCGTTCTCCGCCTCCACAGACGCCAACCGCTGCGTCAGCCGCGCCACCTCCGCCTGCCCGACTCCAGACGACTGCACATCATGCAGCTGCCGCTGCAAGTTGGACACCTACCACAGCCACCGCAACATACCCGTCAGCCTCCCCACCCGTCGCAACACCAGAGTACAACTCGCCCCCTTACCCGTACAGACGCGCTATAGATTTCGAGAGACCGTCTACAGCATAGTCGGAGCATTTCCTAACCTCGAAGATTAATACGACCCTAAAAAGGTGAGCGTGTCGCGTGGGCAGCTATCCTCGGCGGAGAAACTCACTTTGAGCTGGTGAACATGAGCCACTGCCAACCTCCCCCCCCAAAACAACCCTAAACGAACTAGCTGAACAAAATGAATCGTGGCAACGGACAAACGGAAAAAAAATGACGCGCTATATCCCATAACTTATAAAGTATGCGCCATCGTACCCATGCGCGGTGGGTGGTACAAGCCGAGTCTATATCGGTGTCAGTCCAACTGAAAACAGACACAACGCAAAGCATAGGATACACGCACTGCTGACTGCAGGCGCTGCCGTCCATGCCATGTACCGCATATCGATCGGGTCTATACCCCAGACCCATGCCAAGCAAGCAGACAAACGATCAAACAAATAATTATTGAAAACGAAAAAATTGTAAATAGAAAATTTGAAGTAATAAAAATTTTAAAGAGAGAAAAAGGCTGTGGTGAGAGTCCCGCAATGCCGTGCCATCCCACCTGCATCTCCTTCGCCTGCAACGCCGCCTGCACCGCTCGCAGCTGCGCAGTGAGCTCCGACTGTTGTGCGCTCACCGTGTTTGCCCCCCCGCCGCGAGAATCTCGCAATTGGCTCCGCAGTGCCGCGTTCGACTCCTGTTAGTATGGACCAAGGTGAAGGGAAGGCGTCAGTCACATGCACGCACGCACGCACACAAGCACACACACAGCCATGCACACACACACTCTCTCTCGTTCTCTCTATCTCTCACGCAGAAACACACACACACACACACAGGTGCTATCATAGGCAGGCCAAACCGCAAAAGGCAGCAATTTGATTATCGTGAGGCCGAGAGGACAGTTTGTGCGGGTGGCGTTTGAGGATGGGCATTCAAGAGGATGCCGTCTCATCACTGGTTACTCTAAGAAAATGTCATAATATAAATAATCAAATACCCATATATATAGATATACTGCTGCCGTGCAGGTAGGGCGCTTACCTCCAAATTAGCGCAGCGCAGCTCGAGCGCCTTCATTTCCGACTGCACCCGCTCAGATCCCGCGGCGGAGCCCTGCAGCGCCGCAAGCTGCTTCGTCAGCGCCTTCTTCTTGTCCAACAGCGCCATGTACTTTGTGTTGGGGACGCTCTGCTTCGCCTCCCGCGTCGACCGGTCCAGCGCGCGCTGCAGAGCCTCCACCGTCGCCTACACACACACAAACACACAAGGGAAATGAGCACTCATTGAATTCACCACAGCAAATCCGAACTGAAACACTATCTCCGCACGAATGATCTAAAAGTTAGAGAGACTTTAGGGTTTTCGCTTCAATAGCTCAATTGGAAGACAGAAACGACGACCGAGATCTGATAAAGTGTCTGAGTAGATGATGTGATTAGAAGCGAAAAGGTGCGGCATGCCTCCCTGTTCCTCGTGCTTAGGCGTGTGGGGGCTCTTCCCCCTCGTTTTCCCCTTTTTGCTTTGTGATTTCCACTGCTTTTTCGCTTTAGTAATTTTAGAAGTAAATAAAAAGCGAAAACACGGCACATGATCCAACAAATATCACTAATCACCAGTGTTCGCGATTAATCCAAATATTCCTTACAAGAAAAAAGCAGCGGAAACAACAATAAAAATGGATAAGCAGGAGGAAAAAAACCTCACAGGCCGATGTATTTCTGTACCCTTTCGATGTTTTTGGGGGATGTGGCATGCCTTCCTGTTCCTCGGGCTGAGGGATTTTTCCTCTTTTCTTCTTTTTTGCTTTGTGGCCTCCACTGCTTTTTCTTGTAAGATTTTTCTTTGGGGGGGGGGGGGGGGGGGGGGGGGGGGGGGAGTGCGGCAAGATTCATGCAACGTCTTTCTGCTGCTCTTCATGGTACTTTGGGTTCCTATCTTCGCGACACTTTGCATGATGGCAGTGCTGATGCGGTGGCATGCCTTCCTGTTCCTCGGGCTTATGCCTGAGGTGTTTTTCCCTCCTCATTTTCCCTTTTTGATTGGTGATTTCGCACTGCTTCTTCTTGTAAGAATATTTTTGGGATTTTGAAAAACCCCACAGGCCAAAGAAGCCCAAAGTGTTGGCGATGAATCACGGAAATTAAGATAAGTTCGAAATGGTATTTTTCACAAGCATTTGTATAATACGTATCTATTATTAGAATTCATTAGGGGAATTATTACAATAAAATGATTACGTGTTTTTCTTATTCTTTTTTTAAGGTTTAGGGTTTACGGTTTTTTTAGCCCAAAGTGTTGGCGATGAATCACGGAAATTAAGATAAGTTCGAAATGGCATTTTTCACAAGCATTTGTATAATACGTATCTATTATTAGAATTCATTAGGGGAACTATTACAATAAAATGATAACGTTTTTTTTTTAGGTATTAGGGTTTAAGGTTTAGGGTTTTTTTAAAAAATAACGTTTTCTTCATATCAAAGTACCGATTACCTATCGTCCCCAGTACCCATTATTATTACATGGACAGCAGTATAGATTAAGGATTACGGGGCGAATGGGCGGCGTGAATAAGATCGGCGCGCGCAATGCGGGTAGTGGTAGGAAGCCGATCAGTACATCACGGTCAACTTCTTTGAAACCCTAAAATGATGTCGAATTCACAGCATTTTCAATAATATCTTCGGAGCGTTCATCGTTACAAAAACTTTACAGAAATACTTTATTAACTTTTTGTTTTCCGTACTTCACATCCAGATCTTTCGCAAATGCCCACGACATTCTGTCTCTATTATAAAAAATCTCAGAATAAAAAGCAGTGGAGACCACCAAGCAAAAAGAAAACGAGAGGAAAAAACCAAAGCCCGAGGAACAGGAAGGCATGCTACAGCATCAGCACTGCCATCATGTACTCCTTTTCGTTAATGAAAATAAAAAATCTTACAAGAAATAGCAGCGGAGGCCACCAAGTAAAAGGAAGAAAAGAGGAAAAATCCTAAACCTAAGCCCGAGGAACAGGAAGGCCTGCCACCGCGTCAGCACTGCCCAATATTTCGTTATTGTGAAGAAATATCTGCATTCCGATATCGAGATACTTCACAACAAGTGTTCGAAACATGAAGAGTCAATAGCGAAATAGCAACTAATGTGCATTCCGAAACCTCCACGAAGGCAGCCCCCGAAAACCGACCAAACTCCATTTCATAAATTCTAAAACCTATTTACCATGGCTGCAATATAAAGAAAGCAGTGCGCCCTTGAAGCCACGAGCAAAGACGGGGGAGAGAGAGGCGAAGAATTGATTGCAAGAAGCACTGTAGGTACGTGGACATGGGAAAAAGAGGGGGGGGGGGTACAAGAGTGACTAGAGCAACAGGAGGCAAAGAAGCTCAATCATCAATTGCAAGACGCACAACCGACAAGTAGTGGCAGGGGAGAAGCTCACAATTATTCCATTCCAGCGATATTATTATAACAGTTCAAACAGTTCCTTGCCCGACTTCCGCATTATTGTACCCGGGTCCCCGTTTATCAATCTGTTCAGAAGAAATAAAACAAAAAAATGTCTTACAAGAAAAAGCAGTGGAGGCCACCAAGCAAAAGGAAGAAAAGAGAAAAAAACGTAAGCCCGAGGAACAGGAAGGCATGCCACAGCGTCGGCACTTCAAGAAATAAAAAGAAGAAATAAAAGAGAAATATTGGTTACAAGAAGAACAAGATGAAAAAACAAAAGGGAAAGGGCTTAATACTAATAGTAATACTAATATTAGAAAGGGCTTAACAGCGACGGAGCAAAATCTCAGCATACACATTCGCCCCACAAATAAAAAAACGTGGACAGAGAAAAATCACATCGTCTTTCGCGGATGCTTGGTGGCAAAGTTCACCTAAAAGCGGGCCTAAAAGTGTGCGGACAGGGAAAGAAGGAGTGATTAAATTACAAGAAGCACAACGGGAACTTGGACAGGGGAAAGAGGGCGGGGGGGGGGGGCGAAGAGAGTATGGTGAGTAAAAAGTAAATAAATAAAAATTGGAACATGAATGTCAGACTCAATATAGAGCCCCGCCCTGCTCGGAAAGAAAGAGTCCTAAGTTCTGGAACGGGTAGCAGGCACCAAGCGACAGGAGGGGTCACCTCCAGCTCGGCCTCCCTCGTCCCGCTCGCCCCCTTCCGCCCGCCCGCGGACCGCGGCACCGCGGACGCGGCCCCCGCTCGCCCCGCCTGCGCCTCCGCAAACAGATCATCCATCTGACCCTTCACCCGCGCCACCTGCGCCAGCGCGTGGTCCCGCTCCAGCCTCAGCTCATACATCTGTACGTCTCTATTCTCGCCGCCTTCGTCGCCACCACCATAACCGGACTCCCCGCCGCCGAGTCGACGCCTCAGCGCCGCCACCTCCCTCGCCAGCTCGTCCCGCTCCTCCATCACCTTGTTCGCCTCCTCCACCAGCTCCCGCATCCGCTGCGGCTCCGACATCCCGGGGCGCGCGGTCGTCGCCGCCTGCCTCGTCCGCTGCGCCTCCGCCAACAGATCCTTCGCACGCTTCAGCTCCTCCTGCAGCCCGCCCACCTGCGCCGCCCGTCGGTCGCGCTCCTTGGACAGCTCGTCGATCGTCCTGTTTTTGCCCGCCAGCCCGTCGCGCAGTTTCTGGATGCGGTCCTTCAGCCGCTTGTTCTCTTCCCACTGCTTTAATTTAGGGTCGGTGCCAGAGTAGTCGGTGCGTGGCGCAGCGGACCGCCCGCTCGACGGCCGCTCCTCTGCGCCGCGGGAGTGGGTGACACCCTTTGGTCAGACACCGCCGCAAAATCTTGTCTCGGCAAAAATTGACCAAGCGCTGCCACAACCCTCGTCGCATGTACACAATTAGACGCTAACAATATACTACGAAGGTGCATAAGAAATTAATGCAAACTGTGGTGTATCCCCTAAGTTGGAAGGGACAACGGCGGAGGTGGAAATGGAAGCTCGGGAGAAAAGGAAAAACAGGTTCGGCATTCACAAGACAATCGGACGAATGTGCATACGTGTGTGTGTGTGTGTGTGTGTGTGTGTGTGTTGGGGGGGGGGGGGGGGGGGGGGGGGGGCGCTGAAGGAAGTGTAAAAAACGTCAACACTCACATTATTCCGTCAACCCTCTTCATCAGCACACCCAAAACACTATGAGACGTGCACAGTACCAAACCGTGATTTTAAAAACCACACATAATCAGCAAACAGACTTTCCACACAGCCACAAGAGTGTCGGGTATCAACTCACCATGTGAAACAACGTGTTTCATCCAAACACACACGCAAACTTCCAATCACATAGTAATACAATACAAACTCAAACAATAGAGCGAAAATGGTATCCGCGCAAACGGAAACTTGAACCAATCCAGTCGAAATCCAATTGCTTGCGCAAACAAAAACAGGCGCAGAATGCAACGCAACACAAGCTACGCATGCGGTGCACACAAAACACATCGAAGCAGCATAGATGTCATATTTAATATACATTCGCACATCCCCTTTCCGCTGTCCACGTGTTTTGAGTGCTTCGTGTAATGCAAAAATAATCTCTCCAGTAAAATCAAATCTCGCACATACATCCCTGAAACATTCGGAAAGCGGTAATATCCTTTTACGCCCGCATGCCACGAAAAGAACTGCAACGATAATATGCTTAAACTGCCCCTGTCGGCCCCGCAACCATTGACATTGTCGCGCACAAAGTCACTCGGCCACACACACACATACCTACCAACACACACGCACGCGCACAGTGACATCCACACATACATATATATATATGTATGTCAGACAAACACACAAACCCGCAAAATACCCTGTCAGCAGGAAATGATAAGTGTCGAATTAATATCGCCAAAATCTGCAAATGGGATTTTCAAATCACACAAATTCTACAGAATTTCACGCAAACAAATATAAAAACGATTAGGAAGGGTCGAATAAGCAAGCATGTCATGCCGTTGAGAAACGCGCCCACCCCCATTTACAGAACAAACGCCCTCTACACGCAAACAAATCAACCTTCCACCACTTCAGAAAATGTATCTATGCAAGTAGACACATTACGCAATGCACAGCATAGAACGCACACATCAGTGTCTATCTAGCCGCCGCAAACAGACAAATCATCGCCACAGAGCCCACAACGGATGAAACTGACACCAGCGCGAGAACAAATACACACACACACACACACACACACACACACACACACACACACACACACACACACACACACACACACACGCAAACCTGCTCTGCCGCGAGTGGGCACGGAGGTCCGAGGCCGCGACGCCTCCTCATCCACCACCGCCATCTCCGCCTGCACCTCGATGGGTCCGCGCTCCGACTGCAGCAGATTCTTCATCCGCGCGTTCTGCGCCTCCAACACCTGTCACATACGGAGCAACCCACAGCAATGAGACAAAAGATCCCCCCCCCCCCCCCCCTCTCCCGTCACAAGGCGTCGCCGAACGGCAGTGGCAACCCTGCTTTGCTCTTAGTCAAGCATGCGCCTCGGTGACGAGAGGTACAAGAGGAGGCAGCAGCAGGAGCACCTTGATGCGGTTCTCAAGCGTGCCCGCCACTTTGGGGTTGGGCTTCTGCATCGTGGTGTTCACTTCGCTGGCCACGTCGCGCTGATGCTTCAGGTCGCGCACCTAGGGAAAGGGGAGTGCGTGGTCGTGGGTTGGGTATGGGGACACAGCCGCGTCAGGTCGCGGGCGATGAGGAAGGTCTACAGCTCGTTCTTACCCCCTCACTCCCACTCATCGCACCTTTTTCCTCTCCCTATTCAGGTCGCGCTGCACATCCTCCAGCTTCTCCTCCGTCCGTTTCAGCTCATCCGCGAGGCCGTTGTACCGCTTCGCGTCCTCGCTCGCGTCTTCCCTCACCCGAGCCAGCTCGTTCCTCACCTTGGCCAGCTCCATCTGCACCTCCTTCTTTTCCGCATCCAACCGCGCCAGCCGGTGGTCCAGCTCCTCCTGCAAACCACATCACACCCGCCCAACCCGCTCACTCGCACAAACCAACACACCGACGCCCCACTCCGCTTCCGAGCGGGTGGCGACGTCGCCCACCTGTTCTTTGTAGTTTGACGATTTCATGTCGACGTTCACGTGCGCCTGCTCCGCCCGCATCAGCTTCTGCTCCATGTCCTTCAGCGCTGCCTTCAGCGCCGACAGCTTGCTGCCCTTGCTCAAAACCTGCGACCCGCGCCGGTGTGTCAGACACGCAGCACGCGAGGAAGTAGCAGAGCACGGCGGCGACGACATATCTCACTCGCGAGGGACACCCACCTCGGACTTGAGGTGACGAACCTCTTTCTCTCTCTCTGCGGCGCCGTCCTTGCCCTGTCTATACACCTGTAACTCCACCTGCACCACCAACATTGAGCGTGTCAGCACAAACCTGACCGTTGCCTCCAACATGTGATGCAATTCGCATAGCCAGACACACAACACTTCTTAGGATGTAATGACTTGATAAAACACGATTTCCAAATTGCACTACGCGGCATGACACGACATGCTGATTAATTTCACGAATTGACACAAATAAGACCAAATGGTACGATCAAGACCAAATGATACATAGTTTTGCATGAGAATAGAAGATACGGCGCGACATGATGAGAACACTTCATGACACAACACAACAAGGCAAGATAAAGCACATGAAACCACATAATACGATGCTTCATAGCGCAATACGACTCGACATGACACAATGGCAGCATACGGAATGGCATGGCTTAACAAGCATTCACACGACCGTATACGACACGAGAAGACACAACACGATGGATCATTTCAAACACGACGCTGCTTAGCTCAACATAAAAGTGACACGACGTGACACAGCACGACAAAAACATTCCATGACACAACATGACCCGGAAAAACACAACAAGGCATGACGAAACACATGGAACCGCGTAACACGATAACTCATGGCACAATACGATTCGATCTAGCATGACAGCATTCAAAATAGCATGGCTTCATAAGCATTATCATGACATGCAACACGACACTACATAAGACATATCACATGACGAGATGAATGGCTTTAAACGAAATTAGACAAACTACCACATGAAGTGATACGACGCGGCACCGCACGACACAACATAAGCCACGGCATGTCTTCCCCCCCCCCCCCCCCCCCCCCCCCCCCCTCCCACCCCCACCGCCGCACGCTGGCGCACCGTCAGTTCCCGTATGGCGTGGTCCTTCTGCGCCTGTTCGCTCCGGAAGTGATTCTCCGCGATGGAGTAATGGTTCTTGATCTGCTCTAGCTTGTTCCGGATATCCTCTAGCTGCGCCTCGCGCTGGTCCAGCAACCGCTGCAGCTGCTCATACTTCCGCCCCTTCCTCCCATGAGGAGAGCCCCCTCCGCCGTCACCGTCGTCGTCGTCCTCGCCGTCGTCACTTCCCCCGCCCCCACCCTGCACATCAGCCACCTCACCCTCAACCTCAGATCCCTCCCACCTTCTCTACCTCACATCTGGCTAGACACACATAACGCCATCTTCGCAGAGTTTTCATCGGCAGCGCAACCAGGACTCAGACATAGGCGATAGTGTACGTATATCTGTGGTGTGGTGTGTGCGCATGTGTGGTGTGGTGTGGTGTGGTGTGGTGTGGTGTGGTGTGTGTGTGTGTGTGTGTGTGTGTATGTGTGTGTGTACCCATCGACGCGTCGGATCAGCGGCAGTGCGGTTGATGTCTTCCCGGATGTCCGCGATACTCTTCGCGTTCTTGTCATACAGCGCATTGTTCAGCCGCTCTATCTCTCGCCGCTTCACGTCGTGCTGCTGCTTGAACTGCTCCCGCATCGCGTCCATGTTCTTCTTAACCGCCGCGACCTCCTGGTCGCGCTCCGCCAGTCGACGCTGCAGCACCTCAATGTGCTGCTTCGCCACAGCACGAACCTACACACCCAACCCAAAGGCTCAGAAAACACACACACACACACACACACACACACACACACACACAAACGGCAGCCCCCACATGCTCACACCGGAGTTGCAGCGCAACCCAACGCAAAGTGTGAGCCCACGGGCGAAGCTACCTGCTGAAGCGTCGAGTCCGAGCCGCTTTGCTCGCGGCGCTCCAATGCTCCGAGCGCTTCGTCACTGGCGAGCCTCAGCGCCCTCTCTCGCGCCATCTGCGACACCAGGTCGTCGTACTCCACCTGTATCCCGCACAGCACAACACATTACGTAGGGAACATGACCGCTGGTAACGTGTGTCGGTGTGATTGTTCAGTGCTTCACTTTTGGTGTGTGATTGAGTGTTATGCGTGCGTCCGTGTGTTAAATTGTGTGTGTGTGTGTGTGTGTGTGTGTGTGTGTGTGTGTGTGTGTGTGTGTGTGAAGCGGGGGGGGGGGGGGGGGGGGGGGGAAACCTGCAGGGCGCCATGCGCGTACTCCTGCTCTTGCAGCGCCCGTTTGGCCTCCTTCAGCTCCATCTCCGCCTCCGACAACTTCTCTTTCAGCTCCCGCACCACCTCCACGTTCTGCAGCGCCTCGTTCCGCTCTTCGCCCATCTGCCCCGCGTGCCGCAACCTATCCATCCGGCGCCGCTGCAGCTGATGCCCATCCGCCACAGACTGACTCACTCGCACCCCCGACCGCGCCACCCCTCCCTCTACATGCGAGTCCGCCTGCTCCAGATCCATCACAAGCGCGTGCATCCGTTGCTCTAGATCCCGATTCTTCGCCATCATCTCCACCTTGTCCGCCTCCAACGCACTCTATAAAACAAAGCAAAGTTGGGGGGGGGGGGGGGGGGGGGGGGGGGGTTAGCGGCAGAGAGAACACGTATGTGCTTGTGCCAGTGAGAGTACAATAAATTAGGTGTTCTCACATTCTACAAACCCCAACCCACACCCTCATTTGCTGGTGTATGTGTGTGTTTTTGTGTGTGTGTGACAACGAGAGAGAACGAGAGAGAGAGAGAGAGAGAGAGAGAGAGAGAGAGAGAGAGAGAGAGAGAGAGAGAGAGAGAGAGAGAGAGAGAGAGAGAGAGAGAATATAACCAGCTAAGTGTTCTCACAATATCCACCCCCCAACCCTCATTTTGTTGATGAGTCCGTTTGTCAGTTCACCTGATTCCGAAACGCCTCCGCCTCGTACTCCTCCAGCCGCGCCTCCAGCTCCGCGTTGACGGCCTCCAGGTAGCGCACCTTCTCGGTCTGCAGGCTCAGCTCCCGCCTGACCTTGGAGTTGTCCAGCCGCTGGTGCAGCGCCTGCTCCGTCAGATGCGCCGCCTGTCGGTACGCCTCCGCCATCGGACGTGCCAGAATCTCCTCCAAACCCGTCACCGCCTCCAGTTCTAGCTCCGCCCGCTCTGCCTTGGCCTCCAGCCGGATCAGCCGCTGCCTCGACACCTCCAGCTCTCCCGCTAACACGTCGTTCCGTCCCTTTACGTCGCTCAGTTTGCGGCGCCAACGTTCCGCGCGCCACGTCTCCACGCGCCCCACCGTTGCCGCCTGCAGCTGCACCATCAGCTCATGCTTTTCGCGCACCGCAAAGTGGGAGTTGTCCTGTAGGCTGGCGATGCTGGCGTCGCGGCCGTTGAGCTGACGCCGCAAGCTGCTGTTCTCGTCCTGCAGTTTCCCGCGCTCCTGCTCGCTGCGGATCAGCTGACTCCGAACGCATGCCTCCTTGCTGCGCACGTGGTTTACTTCCTCGTGCAGCTTGGCCAAGCTGGCCTGCGATCGTCAAAGCCAAACATACAACTAGAGGTGTCACACGCTGCCATTAAGACGAAAGCATGCACATCACGGACAAGGGGCGGGGTGAAGAGACTGGAGGATGAACCAGCGGGTCAGCGCGCACCTTGACATCCGTCGAAGAGCCGATCTCGCGCAGAGCGGTGCGCAGCTGAGTGATGGTGGCCAGTTGCAGCATCTTGTTGCGTTTATCCCCCACCGTGCGCTCCTCCAGCTGGTAGTGCACAAATACGTAGGGGGGGGCCCAGAGACAGTTATGTAGGCAGTCAGTCGGGTAAGCATGGTGGCGAAGGGCTCAGCAATGCTATCAACAGACGATTGGACTTCCCCAGGACACAGAGACTACCCACCTCCCTCGCGCGCTGCTTCACCTCCGCCAACTCAGCTTCTGCGTCCATCGCCGCCTTCTTTTGCGCCTATACTTACCCACAACCAACCATCAATCAAGAGTGCAGGTGAAGGGATAAAATCTTGGTGAGAGAGAGAAAGAGAGAGAGTGTTAATTTGGCACGTACATCTAGTTGCTCCATCACTCGAGCGGCCTCCTCCTGGCTGAGCCCCCCCTCAACGCGCTGCTGGTATAGCTTGCTCCTCTCCATGACAGAGTGCAGCTCGGATGCAGAGTCCGTCAGCTGTTTCTCTACTTCGTTCAGCCGCGCCTGATAACCACATCAACCACAGTCAGCCAAACCCAAAAATACATGGACCCAAAAAACGGAGCGCGCGCGTAACACACTCACATAGACACAGACAAACACACACACACACACACACACACACACACACACACACACACACACACACACACACACACACACACACGCAGTGAAGGGCAGAAAGTGGGTGATAGAAGGAGAAGTAAACGCGCGGGTGGCCACATAATGGACCAAATGACGATGAGGATGAGCGATGGTTAATGTACCCCCCGGCCCCGCCCACCTTGATTTCCGTCTCGTTCTGCAGCGCCCTGTCTTCTCTCTTGGCCGCCAGCTCCGCCCGCTTCTTCGCATTCGACTCCTCAACGCGCAGCTTCACCAGCTCCGCCACGTCGTCGGGATGACTGCTGCCTGACTGACCGCTCCCACCCGCGCCTCCCCCCTGCACCTTCCGCTCAAGTTGCCGCTTTTGTTCCTTCAGCTGCGCAGCCTCGTCGATCATTTCAAATATCTGCAGCACCGCCACAGGCAATACAAAAAATCAGCATCAGGGAATACTTTATGCCGAGGCGTGTGTCACACTCAGCAAGCAACCCCCCCCCTCGCCACACCCTGTAGATTAACTGACAGTCACTTAGCACAACTAGCACCCCCTGCAACCCAACGCACCTGTTTGGTGAGGTCAGCCGTCTCGTCACGCAGGTTCAGCACCTCCTCCTCTCTCATCACCGTCTCAGCTGACTCCTCCAGTCGCGTGCGTGCCAGCCGCTGTAGCGCGCCGTGCTTCTCCACCAACATCTCGTACGCCTGCTCAAGTCCAGTACACATTGCAAAGTCAACAACCAACATCGACCTTTTAGCCATTCACAAGGAAAAACCTATGGCGAGGTAACCTCAGGACTGTGATCAATTGGTGCCTGGTCTGACAGGTCCTACCTTGCACGGCACCGACACATCCAGCTCACGGTAGATGCGCTCGATGCGGCGGTCCGAGAGCTGACGGGGGCCACAAGTGGGACACGCAAAAGGCAGACCAAGGTTAGCCGGACATAAGAGACGCACTGCAAGATAAACAGGGGCAGCAGCGGCAAGTACCTGCTTGGAACGCTCCAGGTAGCGCATCCGGGTGCGCAACGTGCTGCCCATGTCTGCGATCTCGTCCTGGCGTCGCCAAACGTGGTCAGTGCAAACACAAGCACTTGTGACGGGCCTTTGGTGTGTGTGTGTGTGTCTGTGTGTGCGCGCGCGTGTGTGTGGAGGGGGAAAGAAGCGGGGCGAGGGGCACCTCTAACTCCCTTTTCTCCTGCATAAGATGTTTTTCTGCGGCCACACTGCACTCCAACTCGCGCGCGAGCTTTGCGCTCCGCATGCTAGCGAGCGCCATGCGCCGCACGGCATCCGCATACTGCGCCCGCACATCCTCTGCCGTACCTCGCTGCACCGTCTGACGCACACATATATACAGAAACACATTAGCCAGAGACGCCCTCCAACCACAACCTTAACCCCACACAAGCGCCTGCCCAGTTCACTCTCAATTCGACACGGTGAGCTGCCTACATCCATTCCACGTTTGTACTCTTCTGTTGCGGCCTTCGACTCGGCGCACTCAACCTCGAGCTTCTTGAGCTATTCACACACACACACACACACACACACACACACACACACACACACACACACACACACACACACACACACACACACAAGAAAAAACATTCAGGTCGTCCATACGAGATAACCGACAGCTGAGGCAGGATGGTAGTGGCTGAGGTTCATGCACACGCACCTTTCCCTCCATACTCTCCTTCTCAGCGCGCCACTGCTTCCATTCCCGCACGTACTCGCGATACAGCAGCCGCTTCTGATCTTCAAACTCCTGAAACTTGTGACGGTACTTCTCCATGTCCTTGTGCATAGCGCCGATCTCGCGCTCCTGGAGCCAATGCCCCCCCACAGCGCCGCTCAGTGGAACGCGCCAAGCAAGATCGCAAAGGAGGCTGACAAGCAATCAGGGAGACGCCACAGGTGGACGGGAAGGGTGGGGGTATCACCTTGAGGCTCTGCTCCTCCAGACACTCAATGAGCTGCATCTTCAGGCTGTCCGCTTCTCCTTGCAGCTCATCAAACTCCTCCCGCGTCACCATGTCGGCATCCGCATCCCCTGCCCCGCCCCCGCCCACGCGCAGCCGCCTGACGAGCTCCGCCTTTTCGCGCTCCATCGCCTCTAGCAGCCCGTTCTTATGCGCAGCGATGCCCTGCAGCTCCGCCAGCTGTCCCGCCATCTCCTTAAGCTTCTCGCGGAGCTTGTCCGCTTGCGCATCCGCCAAAACATCCGACATCATGATGTGCACAGGCTGCTGACTGCGAGTAAAGTCAGCCGTTGGGCCGGTTTCACCACCACGGGGACCGGGGGTCAGCGGCGCATCCCCCGCGCCCTCCTGCGCCTTCTTTCCCATCTCCACGGCCGCCTAAATTCAAACGCAACACCCGCAGGCATTCAGTCCACAAGTCCATGGTTGACAAACAACACCGCAACGCACCAGAGGTGGCTCTCACGGCTCCACGCAGCATGCTCGACGAGTTCACCCTATGGTTTGGAAACTGAGGAAATGTGGGCAGCGGTCACCTTGAGCGCCTGGAGCGACTTGCCGAGCATGTCGAATACGTCGGTGTGTCGCGGCGGCAGGATATCCAGAGAATCGCTCACAGTCTCAATGGCCTCAAGGGCGGCGTCCAGCAGCGCGCGGTGGCTGCGCAGAAGCTGCTCAGATATGGCCTGCGGCCTCCTGGACGGGCTCCCGTGCATGACAGTGTCGTCATCGACCTCCCGCATGTGGGGAGGAAGGTCAGCGTACCCCTAGTACACACATGCACACACAAACACACACACGCACACAGTTCCAGTGTTAGGATCTGCCGGAAGTAAGCTGATTTGAGAAAATGCGAATCGGTGTCGTTCACAGGAGACAGCTCTCATCCTCAGGAACATATGCCTCGACTGCGACAAAATCATCTAGCAGCAGCAGAAGCAGAAGAGGTAGGGGAGGGGAAGGTGTACCTGCGCCTCCGCCAGGCGCCCCTCAAGGTACTGAATTCGTTTTTGAAGTCGCAGGAACTCCTCATCTCGAGAGTCAACCTGCCCATACCTAAACCCCGGCATAACATCTCAGCACCATGGCATCATATTCCACCTCTACCGTCATTCACTCCCTCAACTTCATATGGTGCGCACTTTATCTGCTCTGCCTTGAGCTCCAACAGCTGCAGCTGCTCCGGCGTGAGGCCCAGCCCCGCCGCGCTGAGACCCTCCCACTTGGTTCGGAACCGCAGCTCGTGCTTCATGCGCCGCACGTCTTCCTCGAGGCGCATGTTTTCCTGTGTGGAAGGGGCACATAGCCGACCCGTCCGATCACGTCACAAGTCAACAAGCAGATGGACGCCGTACATTGGGTCATCACAGTGACGGGTGACCCCACCTCCTCCAGCAGCTTGTTCATGGCCCGGATTTGCATCATCTGCCCGTGCCTTGCGAGCTTCAGGTCGCTCAGATCGATGGTAATGTCCTCTGGCAGCCCCGCCTTGCGCTTCAGGTATGCATTCTCCTCCAATAGCTCCTCCATCTTGCTCGCGTAGTTGTTGATATCGTCCACCTACCGCATGACATCCACAACGCGCCATGACACCACGCAACACAACGAGACAAGTACGGAGCTCTGTCAAATGACACAACATGCCATGCGAAGAAAATACGTAAAAATTTTACAACATTTCAAAGTACGGCGTGCCATGGCGTGGCATAAAAGTACGCAGCGTAGGATGACACGACACGACAGGACAGGACAATACATGACATGACATGGCATGGCATGGCATGGCATGGCATGACATGACATGATATGATATGATATGATATGATATGATATGATATGATATGATATGATATGATATGATATGATATGATATGATATGATATGATATGACATGACATGATATGATTTGATATGATATGATATGATATGATATGATATGATATGACATGATATGATATGATATGATATGATATGATATGATATGATATGATATGATATATTGCTCCCAACCCTGCAAACCAGCTATTTTCAGCCTCCCCGCTCAGTTTCCCCACCTTTTGCAGTAGCTCCTTGTCGTCCGCCCGAATCTGCTGCTTGAATAGTTTGGCGTCACGCACAGCCTCCGCCAGGCCGTAATTACCCGACAAAAACTTCTCAATATCCGCCTCCGCCTCCTCCGCGCGATTCTGCACCGTGCCGCGCATTTAAAAAAGAGACACGGCAAGCATGGGAGTGGAGGTAATAACGCGACATGTCACCGAAGAGGAGCATGCTGAAATGCATGAGGCGCACCTGCAGTGTCTCCAGCTGCTCTCTCAACTGGTTCACTTCCTCGTACTGCGCCCGCAACTCCTCCTCCGTCACCGACAGCTTCCCCCGCGCCTCCTCCACCTGCCTCGCCTTCTCCTCCACGGCAGCGTCAATCTCCTTTGCCAAGTCCTTCTCCAACTGCTCGTAGGCCTCCAAATAAAGCACCTATACCAGCGCACACACACTATCGTCACCCTTCCCAGCAAATGACATAATTTCTCCAACCCCTAACGCGAGCGCAGTTGCAACACGGCACGGTGTGACATGGCAGAGCAAGGCTCACCTCGTTTTCACGCATCACGTTGAGCTCCTCACGCAGCGCCGCCACCACCTCACTGTCACCCCCCTCACCATGGGGCCACTTGGGGTAGGGGCCAGAGCCGGGAGGCCGACTTGAGCCACCGGGTTCGATGCCCCCACTCCCGCTGCCCTTCTCCAGCGCCTCAATCTGCGCCTCCATCGCCTCCTTCTCTTGCGTCCAGCTGGTAAACTGTCGGTTGAAGCGGTCCTCAAACTCGTCCAGCAGCACCAGCTTCTCCTCCAGCTGCGCAGAGAGAGATCGGTGAGAAGGTCAGCAAAAACCCAGCCACCCCTCTCAACCCCTTGGAACACATCTACGTCGCCCCACTCCCTCACAAACACACACACAAGCGCGTTCACCTCCGCCGATATATCTTCGACCTTCGCCTTAAGCTGCTCCCGCTCCTCCGTCAGGTCTTCCACCTGGCTCTCCAGCTCGCTCTCGAGCAGCTTCCAGCTGGACTCCATGTCGTACAGCTACAGACAGACAGACAGACAGACAGAGAGAGAGAGAGAGAGAGAGAGAGAGAGAGAGAGAGAGAGAGAGAGAGAGAGAGAGAGAGAGAGGGAGAAGTCGAGATATTGTCAGCTTTGAAACGCTTGCAACAGACAATAAGAAAACAAACGCAACAGAGGCTGACCCCCTTATCCACGCACTTACCTCTTCTAGCTTGTCTTTGTCTTTGCCATTGTCTTCTATCAGCTTCTTGTTCTTCGTCTAAAAGTAAGGTGCCACGCACACAGGTCAACAAGGGAAACGGTGAGGTGTAGGGTCGTCACCATAACACGCGCAATCATAGGGCACAGCTTGCAAAGAGGGGCTGGTCAGGCATAAAGGAGGGGCACCCTACTTTGAGCGCACTTATTTCATTCCACAAATCCTTCTCCGTCTTCGAGTACCTGTCGATCCGTCGCTGCAGTGTTTTCTCGGACTTCGAGATCGGCAAGTTGTTCTTCTCCGCCCCCTCGCTCTCCGCCCGGTTACTCTCCATCTCTTCCAGCTTCTTCTGCATGTCCTGAATCTCCTTCTCCTTCTCCTGCATATTCTCCTCCATATTGCGTAGATCCTCATCCGACTTCTTTTTGCTGTCGAGTGCACACGCACAGTGTCAGTGCAATGCACCTTACCGGCCCGCCTTCACTCACCCTCACACACTGCCAAAACCAACAGGCAACATGTTTTGAAATGCTGGACACCCTGACTGCCCTCACCTGCTCTGCGCCTGCTTAAGGTCCTCTTTAAGCCTACTGATTTCAGTGTCCTTCTCATCATTCTTCAGCTTCACTTCCTTGTTATCCTTCTCCAGGCGGCGTACCTTCGCCCTCAGCTCCTTCTCCATCTCCAACAGCTGCACGGGGTCCTGCCCACCGCCACAGGAAAGCCAGCCCCAAAGCAAGCCCGTCACCGCCGCGAAGTGTATACCTCAGCCATAGTCAGCCCCGGACCCCTATCTCTCATCAGGTCACACCCACACTGCGCTCACCGAATCTTCCCGCTCATCCAGCTCCGTCTGCAACCTGTCTCGGTCGTTCCGCAGCTCCTGCACAATGTGGGTTGCGATGTCACTTCCACAAACCGCCGCATTGATGGATAGGGCCATCCTCAAGACAGATCAATCCGTCACACATGGGGTGACGCAACACGGTGTGGGTGGTGCACCTCTCTTTGGTTGTCCTTGTGATTGAGCGCCAGACGAAGTACCTCCGCCAGTTGAAGCTGAACCGCGGCGATGTAAGTCAGTGTCCAGAATGCTCACACGTAAGGGCAGTTGGAACCCTTGACCCCCCCTCTCCCCACACCGTCTCTCATCCCGGCAACCTCTTTATCCCCCACCCCCTCAATCATTAGCTGGTCGACGGGAGCGCAGCCACGCACCAGGCGGTCGATATTGGCGTCGTCATCCAGGTTTTGGTCGTCCACAATCCTCGCCGTTTTAAGCTCCTTCACGAGCAAGGGCAGACAGAAGGC
Organism: Tetraselmis chui; assembly: GCA_026401115.1. Classification (NCBI taxonomy): domain Eukaryota; kingdom Viridiplantae; phylum Chlorophyta; class Chlorodendrophyceae; order Chlorodendrales; family Chlorodendraceae; genus Tetraselmis; species Tetraselmis chui. Next base: position 50,361 of record JAPMLY010000696.1, read on the forward strand.
GGGGTGGGTCATGCAGTGTTGTGGGTGTGCAGCGCAAGAGCACCCCGCCTGCGGTAACGGTCAAAGCGTGACGAAAAAGGGGAAACGGGGCGCGTGAATTTGTGGATAGATGGTTCACCTCGACGACGGCATCAAAGAGCTCACGTTGGTCGTTTGGTAGCGCCGCGAACTGCGAGGAAAGAGGGTGAATAAATACGCTGAGGTCGCGAGCCCCTCCTGATGCTCAGATGATCTGGTGTCGAGGTGCAGCGAGTGGGTGTGTGAGCGAGGTGCGCACCGTTTTTCCGGTGAACTCGTCGACTTCGATATTATTTATGTCCTCCCACAGTACCTCCTCCATCTCCACCTCCCCTGCCACGAACCCCCCTACCTCCGGGTCCATCTCGACCCTCCCAAAGCGGACGGACGACTTGTCTGTTCAGCGCACTGCTGAAGGAACTCGAAGCACCTGAACACGGCGCAACGGGGGGGGGGGGGGGGGGGGGGGGATCCGGTCAAAGAGGTGGCACGCATTTTGGATTATGCGTCGATAATGTACTGCGACGTCATGGAATGGCGGGCGACTTCCTCAGCAGCTTGTCTGGCGACGCTGGCCGTCCGAGAACAGTCAACTGAACACAACCTAACCACCCGTGTGCGGTCCAGCACCATAAATCGCGCAGTCCACAAATCTTCGCGTTAGCTACGAGAGGCTGCGTTGTGGGGAGGCGCATACTGCACGTCTGACTTCCCGTCAGGATGGTTCACGCCGACTGTTGCTAAAGCTAGCTCGGTCAGCGCTTCAGCGGGGCGTCTCGCTCCACGCCGGGGGCCGCGGCGTACTGGTTACCGAAGCCCGCTTTCCTTTCACAGTAGATTGCCTGAAATCTTTGTGTGTACGGCGTTTGGCAGTGCTCAGTCGATGACGCCCCTCCTACGCCACACAGCGCCTCCAACGGCCATGGGCTGGTGAGTGAAAACTAATTTCCCGGTCATCCACGGCGCGCGCTGGTGCGCGCGCGGGGGTGCGGAGGGAGGCGGAGATCCAAGCAAGAGGGACGCATCCAAGCAAGGTACTAATATAAGTTTACCCTAGGGCACGTTTTGCCAAAGATGTCAGATTGCTTACGATTTGGGGCGTAAGCCGTGCGGATCCAACTTAGGACTTGGCCGCTCGCGCCGATGCGCTCCCACTCCCGCCATCTTCGACGCACGCGGTGGCGCGTGAAGAAAGATGTCGGGGAGCAGGAATCGGCGCGGCGGGCCACACCGTCATTTCTTGGCCGAGGGTTTAGCCGGGTCGGTCGGCTTGAGCGGAGGGGTAGCGCGGGCTGCGGCTGCCGCTACTGCGGAGGCTTTGCGTTTGTCGGCGGCGGCCTTGCGGGCTCGCGCGTCGGGGCCGGTAGGCTTGTCCGGCGTGACTTTAGCGAAGGCGGCTCCGGCGGCTGCCTTGCTGGCGGCGTGTAAGCTGACTTCCAGCGTGCGGTCGATGAACGCTTGGCGGCGCACATCCAATGGGCCGGAGACCGCGGTAGGGCGTGGTCGGCAGAAACGCTCGTGGGCCGATTCGGCAAAGACGCGGTCCGCATCCGTGCTCGTTTGTCCGCCCTTGGTGAGGCGGAGGAAGCCCAATCGAATACGGGCGGCCTCCTCCGTCGTTGTGTGGGTGCGATGACCCGCTCGGATGAGGGCAATCGCTGCCGCATGCTCTGTCGGTAGAGGTGGGCCGTGCGAAAGCGTGTCCAAAGCCTCGCCAATTGCCGCGTTGGCGCAACTGTCGAAGAAGGCATAGCACCCGATGTGTAGGTACTCGTCGCATGCCGCTTGGGTGCGTTTGTCGCTTAGAGCTCGGGCGGTGTCGTCCGTGAGAGTCCACAGACGGGGCTCCTCGACGTCGCGAGGGGGACGTTCGAGGCCGGCCGGGATGACCTCGCCGTAGTAGGCGAAGTCGACGAAATCGGACGCGGAGGGGTCGGGTTCGTCGTCAAATAGGTCGATAGGCGGCTCAGGGGCCTCCTTACCACCCTCCGTCGCTAGGGTCGCGTCGGCGGGAATGGACTGTTGTTGATAAATAGTAGCAGATGTAGCTGTCGTTTGCTAGAGCTGGGCGAGTAAGGCAGCGTTAGCCGCCAAAAACTGCTCAGTGATCCGTTGTTCCGATGCCAAAACTGCCGTGCGAATATGTTCGGCTGTGCGTTGTTCGATGGAGGTAGCGTGAGGGTCGGCCGCAGCGGCGGACGTAGATTGCTCAGGCTGCATGGTGCGGAATTGCGTAGCTGAACGAGGGGAAGTGTCGCGTGACGCTCGAGTGCGCATGGGACGAATGGTAAACTGACACCCTGCTCGACTACGAGAGTCGAGACTGCATTCGCGCGAAGCCTAGATTTGCTTAGCGCGAAAGCAGAGAGTGCCTAGGCTCGTGGCTAGCTACGGCTTATAAGGCTCGGGCTAGCTAGAGCTGACCGTTGGGGAAGTCGTTGGTCGTTGGTTGCGTCTAACTGCAAGGCGAGGCGGTTGCCCTGCAGATGCGACGCGCCGCGTTTTAACGGTGCCATTAACCGCTAGTGTTATTGTCCCGTACACATGGAAATTGGATATGCAAACCTCTAGATTCAAATCAATATGACCATAAGCATTTGACTATGATACATTATACTAAAATTGAATAAAAGAATGAGCACGGACAGGGAAAATGGGAGGGAAAACAAAAGGGCAAGAGTGACAAGAGGATCACGGAATCCAAAGCACGGCAAAATGAAGCACTACATTGTGCACATTGAAATTGAAATTGTTCATAGCAAACCGGCATATTGGACCGGCAGCCATCTATACTCTGTTGTAAGTTATACCGCATACGTATTAGTTGCAGATAGCTAATGTAAGCTACTCTAGATATGATTAGTACATGTCTAGATCGGACATACCGATAAACTGTTTGACTCGGTACAAAGCTGTCGCTAGGCTACAGTTCTCACACTTCTTTTGTCCCGACACCACGCATGTAGGCTGGTTGTCGCCGTAATTGTTCCGTTTGCGGGACTGTGACTGTAACTACGTTTGCGTAAGTTATCCTCCACACTAGCTGTGTTTGCATGGTTCAATAGGTTATGGGCCCCCGCCTCACGTCACTCACGCGCGACAACTTGGTTCGGCGAGCTGCGATCGACAGCTCTCCCGCAGAAGGCAAGTTTCTATAGACACCTAGTACTTTCACCTTGTAGTCGGCGGTATCGCCAGTATAAACTGCGATTTAAAACCCGCCACCACCCCTCTTAAGTCAGCCACTCGACGGCGACAGCCAGCCACCCATACCGACGCACTCGTCGTGTGTGGACAAGGTGCACACAGGTCCAAGCCGGAGAACGGGGGGACGCACTATCGGGTGAATACGCATCCACATGTTGCACGCCATCCGTAGCTTACCTTTCTTATTTTTATATTATCTTAGCGACTCAGCCGCCAGCGCAGCGCTCCACCTGTCATGGCCTTGGCCTCGACTTGTGCCCCACATTGGGTGCAGGAGACAGACGAGGTGCTTTGAGACACCCCGGGGCTACGGCCGAGGGGTCGGCGGGCATCAGGCCGTCTCTCTGAAACCACTCTTAGGCACGAGTCCGGCTAGCGGTTTTTACCGCTGCCTGTTTTTTATTCAGCTCTTTCTTTTTCGCCCTCTGTCGAAATGGCGCCGAAAACTCGCTCTGCCGACCCTCCACATGTTTCGCCTCCTGATTCCCCTGACCCATGCTCTCAGCAGAGCAATCTCGATCCCACCCAGGGTATTTTCGCGCTGCTTCTTGAGCAAATGACGCTCCTTGAAGCTTACCTCGACTCGCGGTCGGCCGCCATTGCTGCTCTTCCTGCAGCGGTTGCTAATCCGCACCCCCCTGTCGCTCAGCGCCGCCACGATGCTCAGCTCGAACCCTTATAGGACAGCCACGACGTGCACACCCTCCCCCTGCTTGTGCATCCCCAGCCTGGCTACGCCCCATCGGACGCACAGTCGGTCTTCGATGCTGCTACCGCTGCAGCTCCTGTTGGCGACCCCGCCGTCGCACGGCGCCGTCCCGCCAATTCTGCCCTACACCGCGACCCCTCGCGTCACGACCTCGCGGTTGAACAACTCCCGCCACCCCCCCCCTACCACCCCGCTAGATATGCCCTTCACCACCCCATACCTCTCATCCCGGAGGCGCCCTCTCACCGCGTCCCCCCCTCCCGTGAACACCCGCATCCGTACGGCCCGCCGCCTTCCATGGCCGGCCGCTCTCCCTTTCCCGGTGGCCCACCTCCCCCCTTCCATGGACGGCATTCTTCCCCAGCCCAGCGAAGCGACCACACCTCCCGTGGCCGTCGTCGCCCCACCATTGACCCCATAGTCATCGGCCGAGCGGCACACGCAACCCCCGACTTCGACCCATACGTCTACCCCAGTCTCCTGGGCAGCCCCCACTACGCAACCGTCTCCACGCGCCCCGCTGTCTCCACGGTCTTGCGCATCCTTGGCTCCGCCCAAGCCTCACCCACGGAGGCACATTGGCAGGCTCTGCAAAAGCTCCTCCGCTACCTTCATGGCACCATCGACATGCGCCTGAAGTTGGGGGGGGCCTGGACCATAGCCTCCAACTCACATGCTTTGCCGACGCTGACTGGGCCAACGACAGCAGCACCCGCAAGTCTTGCTCCGGCTATCTCTTCACCCTCGGACGCGGGCCAATCAGTTACAAGATCAAACAACAGACTTGTGTGGCTCCATCCACGTGTGAAGCCGAGTACTACTCTGTGGGTGACATGCTCACCAAACTCCTCCCAGCACCTGCACTGGCAAGACACCGAAGTGCGATCCTTGGAGGACAAGACCCAATGCAACGCTTCATCCCGTAGCTACATGTAGGGGGAGTGTTGTAAGTAATACCGCATACGTATTAGTTGCAGATAGCTAATGTAAGCTACTCTAGATATGATTAGTACATGTCTAGATCGGACATACCGATAAACTGTTTGACTCGGTACAGAGCTGTCGCTAGGCTACATCTCTCACACTTCTGTTGTCCCGACACCACTCTTGTAGGCTGGTTGTCGCCGTAACTGTTCCGTTTGCGGGACTGTGACTGCAACTACGTTTGCGTAAGTTATCTTCCACACTGACTGTGTTTGCATGGTTCAATATACTCAGTCATACAGGACTTACGAGCAAGTTTAGGCCGGGTCTCTTCGACCAAGTACACCTATCGACACACCTTTACTATGTGTCGATGTTCCTCGGGAGTTAGAAAAATTGTAAGCAATCGCAGCAATTGCCACAGCCCACCCGCTTAAGCAGTAACATCGTAAGATTTTGTAATCATGAAAAACATACCAATAATAAATCCACTTGTCAAGAAATGCAAAACTAAACCGATGCTCGACCTTCACGATGCACGGCCCGCTCCCGCCGAACCGGGGTGTCGACCGGCCTAGGCCAGTCGGCGTTCGGGAAGGACGACATGCTAGCCTAGTCTATCTCCCGCGCGACTTCGGTCTTGCCGAAGATAGGAGGGTAATGGTTGGCAGAAAACCCCTCCTCACGTGGTCGCTCGTCGATCCCGCCGCCGCATCCCGTAAGCCTCACCCCAAAGTCGTTGCCGCGCCCATCGACCGCGACGGTCCTCCTTGTCGAGGTCCCCCGTCACCTCGACAAGTGGGAGGGGGACCGAGACACGCAGAGGAAAAAATAGGCGCTCTTGCCTCCGCGCCTGGATTTTCCCTGCTCATTTCCCCTGTTTTTCCTCTCTCTCGTACCCGGGTACCTATTTGGTAGTCCGACATTCGCCCGTACCCTCCCCCCTCTGATCGCGAGTCCACCGAGCAGCCACTTTCGAGCGTGGGCCTCCACGCTCACACGGGCCCACACTTTGTGTATATAGGTCTGTCAAGGTAGTGGGTGTCGAGGAGGGGAGGGGGAGGTCTCCGTAGCCGGATCCTTCGGGCCGCGGGTGCACGGAAATTAGTCAAAACCCTCCGTGCGAGGTTTTCCGGCGGCGCCGACCCGGAGGGTCGTCGTCGCGAGATCGTGTCGCTCCCCCCGTCGCGACTAGCCTCCTTGTCGCCCAAGCGAATTCCACACCCCCGGTAGATGTAGCATGTCGATGTAGCAGTGAGCTAGTGAGCGCCCTGCCATGATGTTGCTTCCCAAGTGGTTCGACGCCGGGTACGGACATTATATTAGTTTCCAAAAAAAACCTCCGTACATGGCTTTCCGGCGGCGGCTAATCCTGAGGATCGCCTTCGCCTCACCTAGCCGCTCACCAAGATAACGTACATGATTTCAAGAGCGGTTTGAGACCCTCGATTCATAAGGAGGTTGCCTTGAAGAGCCCTAAGACCCTACACGAGGCGATTCAAGCAGCCTTGCGAGCGGAGGCAGCAAAGACCAAGATTGAGACGACCCGACGCTCGACAAGCCGGCTGAACGTCATCGAGGAGGATAGTGACTTTTCGGAGGCAGCGGAGGAGCTTGACAGTGGGTCGGAGGAAGATTCGCATGGTGCGACCGATGAAAAACCGCGGGAGCTGTGCGAAATTCGACGCCTCACTCAAGAGGAGGTCGACAGGTTCCAGAAGTAGGGCAAGTGCTTCATTTCCCACAAGAGGGGACACATCGCTATCGACTGCCCACACACGAAGAACAAGAAGAAACACAAAACGAAGAAACCCCGGCAGAGAAAGTGAGACATGAGTCGGCAGCGCGCGGCAAGCTGCATGGTGATGCTTCGTCTCCTACAACGACTCATGATTAGACCAAGACAGAAGAAGTACGAAACCCGTTACCTCAAACGACATTGAGGCCAATCTTAAGGAGCAAGGACTTTAGTGACTAGATGATGAATAGGGAGTATTTCTTGAAGTACTCTCAGACCTACGGACCTTTCGACTTAGATGGAGCTAGCGATAATGACGGCCTTTATTCTCAAGTGGCGGAGGATTTTTACTGTCCGGCGCCCATTTCAAGAGAGAGATCTCGTAAGTACCGGAGAAATAGGCTAAATGCGCCATTTAACGAATTAGAAGAATTTTTGGGCCACTATTTGCGGAGTAAACTGCTTCATTCCCACTTGAGAGCGGCCATAGTGGTTCCGAAATGGAGGACAAAACCATGGTTCAAGCTACTGCGAAGTTTCCGACTTGTCGACGAGCTGGTGGCAACAAAATATGTGATGTTTACCTTTTCTACGAACGATGGAATCGACGGAAGAAGGCAAGGTGTTGGACCGACGAAATGGACGACGCGAGTTTACGTCGATGACACCGATCGAGTTCGATTTCTGTCCTAGAAGCTACAAAACCCCCGAAGACCTACTGGACCCACTCGACGACTCTTGTTACCGATGGCCGACGAGTGCTATTGACGAAAGAGGACACTAGCATGGTATGGTTTCTTGGTAGTAAACATGAGATTGAGGACGCGACCCCGGAATGCACAACAGCGCGAACTCTTACGGAGACAACATGGTGAATGAAAAAAATTATGCAATCTAGGAACGGAGTCCTCCGGACAGAATAAGTGCTACGTGTATATTGCGCGCGTTCGACCCGGATCGATACCGAACGCTACGTCAACTTCTCGGGCAGTATGGGCTACATGGAAGGAATTAACTTCGCCGCGGCGTACGGGTTATCTAGTTCGTGGAGATCGGCATTTCCCTCTTTGTTACGAGGCTTAAAACCAATCGACGGGTGGATGAACAAGAACGTCAGACTAGAGGACAATGTTCTTGCGACGCTACACGTATCTACGACCAAGTATGGAACAAGTCTTTTAGTGTTTGAAGGCACCTTACGCGGGCATCGATGCCGTATTTTGGTGGAATCTGGCGCTTTGGAAAAATTCTGCAAGGCTGAGTGGGTACGGGAGCATCCCATTCCGACGGTTGCGGGAGAGAAATAGCGGATTAATTTGACAGATAGGAATACAACTAGAGATTATGAGAGATGCAACGATACCATTTGCATAGCAAACTCTTTAAGTGTTACTTCGGACGATCGAGCGTCAACTTCCTGAGGGATGTGGTGGAAGCGGGACAGATCCGAATGGAGCCCGACAAAGTGGAGGCAATACATAATTGGCCCCGGCCAAAATGTGTGACAAAAGTACGAGGATTTTTGGGACTTGCTGGATATTACCGGAGGATGCCATTTGCATAGCAAACTCGTTAAGTGTTACTTCGGACGATCGAGCGTCAACTTCTGAGAGATGTGGTGGAAGCGGGACAGATCCGAATGGAGCCCGATAAAGTGGAGGCAATACATAATTGGCCCCGGCCAAAGTGTGTGACAAAAGTACGAGGATTTTTGGGACTTGTTGGATATTACCGGAGGCTTATCAACCAATTCGCAACCCTAGCAACCCCATTAACGGATTTGACCAAGAAGACACCGGAATTTTGCTGGACCCCTCAAGCCGAGTCAGCATTCAAGCAAATTAAGGACGCGCAAGGTGACGGGGGACCTCGACAAGGAGGACTGTCGCGTCGGTGGACGCGGCTACGACCTTGGGATGGGGTTTACGGGATGTGACGGCGGGATCGACGAGGAGGGTTTTTTTTGCCAGCCTTTCCCCTCCTATCTTCGGCAAGACTAAAGTCACGCGGGAGCTAGATTAGGCTCGCCCGTCGTCCCTCCGGAACGCCGACCGGCCTTGGCCGGTCGGCACCCCGTTTCGGTGGGAGCGGGCCGTGCATCGTGAAGGTCGAGCAGCAGTTTTTAGTTTTGTATTTCTCGACAAGTAGATTTATTGTTAGAACTTTTTTCTTGATTACAAAATTATGACGTTGTTACTGCTTAGGCGGGGGGACTGTGGCAATTACTGCGGTTGCTTACAGGTTTTTAACTCCCGAGGAACGTCGACACACAGTGTAGCTAGGTGTGTCGATAGGTGTACCTGGTCGAAGAGACCCGGGCCAAACTTGCTAATAAGTCCTGAATGGCGAAGTAGAGTGGCCCGAGAGACAACAGTCGGTCCAGTTTGCCGGCACATGTTGTGGATAATTTCAATTTCAATAAAGACGCGAAGGTACGTGCACCAGTTTTGGTAATTTCCGACACTTCTCCTAATGCAAGGTACACTATGTACACGGATGCTTATGGATTTGCAGTAGGAGTTGTGCTATTCCAAGACCAAGGTATTGGATTACAACTTGTCGCGTACCATGCCCGAAAGATGAACAAGCATGAGGTACACTATCATGTCCACGAACAAGAGTTACTGGCAGTGCATGACGCTCTACTGAAATTCCGTTGCTACACTCCTCCACAAAAGTCCGGACAAGATTTCGCACCTGCGCAAGTAGAAAATGCAATCATGCGTCGATTTTATTGACAAATATCCTGAAATCCCAGGCAATGCTTTTGCGCGCAAAATGGAATGCACCGACAACTGCGAGGGGCGAGTTCGAACACTGCCGGGCATGTGTACTTGGGGTTATCGCGCCCGCACCCGTGCGGCACGCTCTTTCAAACAGTCGCCGTGCTTGGTAGACGAAAATAGTAACGGGCGCACAACGCCGCAATATGAACGCTAATGCGACGGTCGCGCAAATATTATGCATAGGCGACGGAGGGAGGAGGTGTTGGGCAGGCCGCTGTGGGGGAAACGCAAGAAATCGCGTATGTAGACTTACCACCGATATGCGCACAACACAAGGGCAAGCCGCTTTCGGCAACAATGTTCAAGCGATCATAACTTCCTGATATATGGTCAAAACTTTTAATTAAATGTACCGTTGGACGCGTCTCTTCAATGCGCATCGAACGCACCTACTCCAGAGTTCAAACTCCCACAAATCGATTTGTTATGAATTATTTTAATTTACAAACTATTCCGGCACCGCTGAGCCGCAGTGCCAAGCAGCACCCATCGAAGTCGGCTCACCTCCTGAGACGATTTGTGCGGGGTTTGTCGATATATGTTTACCAATTCTTCATTCCTATTGACCTCCGAGCCCAATTCCCGACGCGTGCCACGCGTGGGGCGGGTGTGGTTGGCACAAGCACATACCCAAGCATTCCAAACACCACCGTCAACGTGGTGCGTCCCTAACGGCCAAGTTGGACCTCGCCCCTCCCCTAAGCCAATCGCCCTCGCATGTTTACAGCGTGCAGTGTTTATCCAAACCTGCGTCATGTGCGTTTTTGCTCGCCTGCTTTCCAAAACATCATCCGTGCCAGCGGCGTGAACTTCCGTGCTCTATTCACACACCCGCAAACCAAACCTCGCGCATTGAACACGGCACCCACGCCTCCAAACCCCCTCCAAAAACCCCCCAAAAATACGGTTATGTGGAACACAGAGAAGTATGCAGCTTGGTATGAGCGCTTGAGCAATGCCCAAGCGTGGCGCTCAGAATGACGTGTGGAGTTCAGACAATTTCTCGGGAGTTTATGGGCTTAATTCGACAAACTCCACCGACAACGCCCGCTTTAAGCTGAGGGCTAACCACCCCGGATGGCGGCTTACTGCTTGCTTCTCGGCTCTCCTACAATTGGGTGGTACTCGGGTATCGTCGTGCTTGACGTGGTGAGAGAGGAGCGTGTTCTTGACTAGCTTATGCTTAACATAATGCATGTCCGGACTTTTGTGGAGGAGTGTTGGATGAAACTCGAATTATCAAAATTGTGTTGATTTGCATGCCAACCTATCCGAAACCCTAAATTTACCCTAATAGGGAGTTGTTCCTCCATCGTTTGCTATGCACTCCCTTAGCCGTTTGGGGATGGAGTTGAACACGGCGCAATGGGCAGAGTAAGGAATTGTTTCCCACTCGTGTTGTATGGCCGCCTCAAAATTGCGCGGGGACAAGTCCAATCTTTTTTGTAATCTACTCGACACAATACCCCACATGTTTTCAATCCAACTAAGGTCAGGGCTTTTGGCAGGCCATTGCATCACTTGAAAGCCGGATTGAGACGAAAGCCAATTCCTAACCTTCTTGCAAGCATGAGCTTTAGCGTTATCTTGCTGAAAAATCCACTGATGTTGCGCCTCGGCCGAGGGCCTTTTTGCCATCAAAGCCTCACACGCGGGTATCAGGTGCTCCTGCAACAAGGTGAGATACACCTCACCGTTTACGCCCTTGCTCTTTGCCTTAACGCCGCTGCTCCCCACTGTCACAAACAAAGGTGTCCTGCCATACTTGCTAACACCACCATACGCGTGCACTTTGAAACAGTTTTGCTCTGACACCTTGGTTGGCGGTTCATCCTCGAAAAGCACCCACTCCTTGTTCCCGGGCCCCTTATTGGACAGCCAAAAGTACTTGCTGTCTGTCACAACCACATTGTGCCATGACTTCCGCACCCATTGTTTGGCAAAGCATAGCCGGGCGGACCGTCTCAGCACTCACGGTCACTCCTAGCCTCTGCTGCAGCATCTTGGCAAGTTGGGGGCACTGATCGCCGCGCTTTACACCCACCTTCAAAAGGAGGGTGGCTTCTCGGGACGCCAAGGGCGCTCGGGGCCTGCCCGCCCTAGGCGTGTCGTCCACTGTCCCGGTAGCTTTAGCGCGCCGGCACCACTTCTCGACAACCCTCACGGTTGCTTTACACTCCTGCGCGGCCTTACGAGCGCTGCCAAGTCGTTCGGCTTCATGGACGAGGCGCCAACGCCTTGCGAGTACACATGGAGAAGGTGGCATACTACGAAACGGCGGCAGCCGACGTGAGCAATAAGGTCGACAAGAGGAAAAGACAGCGCGCTGGCGCGGTTGGCGGTCTCGGCTGCGAAGAACAAAGTTTTGACGAGTTCCCGCTAAGTTTCGCCAAGTTTTGCGGTCTCCCGCCGCTGTACGGGAATTTTGAAAACGTCCAACACTCCTCCACAAAAGTCCGGACAAGATTTCGCACCTGCGCAAGTAGAAAATGCAATCATGCGTCGATTTTATTGACAAATATCCTGAAATCCCAGGCAATGCTTTTGCGCGCAAAATGGAATGCACCGACAACTGCGAGGGGCGAGTTCGAACACTGCCGGGCATGTGTACTTGGGGTTATCGCGCCCGCACCCGTGCGGCACGCTCTTTCAAACAGTCGCCGTGCTTGGTAGACGAAAATAGTAACGGGCGCACAACGCCGCAATATGAACGCTAATGCGACGGTCGCGCAAATATTATGCATAGGCGACGGAGGGAGGAGGTGTTGGGCAGGCCGCTGTGGGGGAAACGCAAGAAATCGCGTATGTAGACTTACCACCGATATGCGCACAACACAAGGGCAAGCCGCTTTCGGCAACAATGTTCAAGCGATCATAACTTCCTGATATATGGTCAAAACTTTTTATTAAATGTACCGTTGGACGCGTCTCTTCAATGCGCATCGAACGCACCTACTCCAGAGTTCAAACTCCCACAAATCGATTTGTTATGAATTATTTTAATTTACAAACTATTCCGGCACCGCTGAGCCGCAGTGCCAAGCAGCACCCATCGAAGTCGGCTCACCTCCTGAGACGATTTGTGCGGGGTTTGTCGATATATGTTTACCAATTCTTCATTCCTATTGACCTCCGAGCCCAATTCCCGACGCGTGCCACGCGTGGGGCGGGTGTGGTTGGCACAAGCACATACCCAAGCATTCCAAACACCACCGTCAACGTGGTGCGTCCCTAACGGCCAAGTTGGACCTCGCCCCTCCCCTAAGCCAATCGCCCTCGCATGTTTACAGCGTGCAGTGTTTATCCAAACCTGCGTCATGTGCGTTTTTGCTCGCCTGCTTTCCAAAACATCATCCGTGCCAGCGGCGTGAACTTCCGTGCTCTATTCACACACCCGCAAACCAAACCTCGCGCATTGAACACGGCACCCACGCCTCCAAACTCCCTCCAAAACCCCCCCAAAAATACGGTTATGTGGAACACAGAGAAGTATGCAGCTTGGTATGAGCGCTTGAGCAATGCCCAAGCGTGGCGCTCAGAATGACGTGTGGAGTTCAGACAATTTCTCGGGAGTTTATGGGCTTAATTCGACAAACTCCACCGACAACGCCCGCTTTAAGCTGAGGGCTAACCACCCCGGATGGCGGCTTACTGCTTGCTTCTCGGCTCTCCTACAATTGGGTGGTACTCGGGTATCGTCGTGCTTGACGTGGTGAGAGAGGAGCGTGTTCTTGACTAGCTTATGCTTAACATAATGCATGTCCGGACTTTTGTGGAGGAGTGTACTTAGATGGCGCGGCGGGATTTACGGGAATTACGGACCACGACACATTGCGACACTTCTTTCGGCAGTGCGATTTGTCTACTCGATAGGTGCGATGGCTTCAAGTTTTAGCGCCTTATCAACGACAGATGGACATCGTGTACAAGAAGGGAGCATTCAACCATGCGAATGCTCGGTCTCGCCGACCTGACCTAAAGGACTCATTACATAAGCTGCAAATGTTGCGCGAGTGGACCAACGACGAAGTAAAATGCAATTTACACGCGCAATTTTTCCCATGGAATCCCGGTTACATATGGACTACGGACTTCATGCGGAAATCAAAAGCGCTTATGATTCGGATAAGTACATGCTTGCCTTGAAATCTCTGTCTACCTTGCTGGTACGTCAATCGAATGGACTCTTGTACGCCTACGGAAAAAGGTTGTATGTTCCGGACATTTCTTCATTGCGATCAAGAGTATTGTACGAACTACACGACACGCCGACCGCGGGACATCATGGTATTACTAGACAACTGGCAATAGTGACCCGAACGTTTTGGTGGCCTAACATGAAGCGGACACAACAACACTACGTACCCAACTGTGTTACCTGCCAACGTAACAAGGCAGCGCGACACAAGCCATGTGGACTCCTTTAATCGCACGAGGTACCGACCATGCCCTTCGAACACGTATCAGTTGACATGATTACGGACCTTCCCGAGTGCGATGGATATGATGTTGTGGTGGTTATCGTATGCATGCTTACGAAACGGACGATTGTCGAGCCGATTACAAAACGATTACAAGAGAACAAGTAGCGAAGGTTATGCACCGCGTTGTATTCCGGCATTTTGGTCTACTACAGAAATTGATATCCGATCGAGATCCCCGGTTTATGAGCGACTTTCTGGCAAACCCTATTTAGGGTTGTTGGCACCAAGCTTAATATTTCGACGAGCTATCATCCCCAGACAGATGGCCAAACACAACGAGTGAATCAAACATGGGAGCAAGTCATACGTTGCTACGTGCACCCCTTGCACGACGACAAGGTTCAACACCTTACCAACGTGGAGTTCGCGATCCACGTAGCGGTTTCTACGTCGACGACTATGACTCCATTTAATCAAGGCGACACTGGGATTCGAGCCGACATCTCCAACGACGGCTACATTTGAAGATAACGAGCCTTGCCGTACTTTACCGGAGCAAGTAAAGATTATGGTCGAGATGCACAGATTTGCCCACCACTGCGTCAAGGCAGCCCAAGCGCATATGCAAGAATCGGCAAATCGGCACCGGTTACCAATACCTTTTACGGTTGGCGACAAAGTTAAGCTCAAGGCGGCAAATCTACGATTCATACATCAACCATGTTCTAAACTACGCTACCGCTACATTGGCCCGTTGCACATTACGGAGGAAGTTTCCCCGGTCGCATTGCGGCGTAAGCTACCCCCTGGAGTACTGATTCATGATGTTGTACGCGCCAGTCTATTGGAAAGATGGAATTCAGGAGCCGAACAGGCCGACAGTGCGCAGCCAATTCCGATTGTGCACGATGCAAAGCGATTTGAGGTCGAGCGACTACTTTACGTGGCCCTCAACTCCTACGGCACGGGACTTTTGCTCGAAGTTCGTTGGGCGGCACCTTCCAACGCACCTAGCGAGGACACTTGGGAGCCGATGCGAGGAGTCGACCACTTGAACATCTTTTCCGAGCTTCTTCGAACGGATGTTTATCGAGACTTTTCTGCGTCCCTTGACTTTGTCAGATTTTGGAACCGCTGGCATGCAAGAACACCGAAGACACCAAGATCTTGAGTGCTGCACAGCCAGGATGCTGGTCCTTAAGGAGGGGAGATTGTGTGAGGTGCTACTTTGGTTAGGCTAAGTTGGCAACCTTAGACTAATAGTAGAACCTAGTCTTTGGATCTAATTATACAACGTAGAGAGAATTAGTAAGATTGTCTTAGGAACGGGGTTTCTTACAATCTGGGTGTGGCGTAAATCTGGTCTGTACCGGTCTGGGTCTCTCCCTCGGCCAGTAAGTCCCCGTCTTAAATATCCACGCCTCAGGTGTTCTAGAAACAACCTTAGAACATGTAGCTTGTGATGTCTGCTAACTAAACCAAACTATTACTAGTGATACAAATTATCTGAGATTATCTGTACCGATTATCTTAACCTTATCGCACAGCTTTTAGAACTATCTACTAGAAAAGAACTATCCAAAAGATATACTGCTAGTAACTCTGTACTGTCGAGGGAAAATACGGCGATACAGTGGTAATGCCGTGATGACAATAAAAGAGTCACTGAATATCGCAAAGATAAAGGTACCATTTAGAGGAAATAAATAATGTCAAATACTAGCACTTAGCTAAATGGGCTAGGATATGACACTCTCCCCTCCTTCAGCACCAGCGTCCTCGTTGTGCAGTACTCAGGGTCTTGGTTTCTTGGGGATTCTTGCAGGCCAGCGGTTGCGAAATCTGACAAAGTCAAGGGACGCAGAAAATTCTCGATAAACATCCGTTCGAAGAAGTTCAGAAAAAGATGTTGAAGTGGTTGACTCCTCGCGTGGGCTCCCAAGTGTCCTCGCTAGGTACGTTGAGCGGTGCTGCCCAACGAACTTCGAACAAAGTCCCGTGCCGTTGGAGTTGAAGGCCACATCGAGTATTTGGTCGACTTCAAATCGCTTCGCATCGTGCACAATCGGAATTGGCTGCGCACAGTCGGCCTGTTCGGCTTCTGAATTCCATCTTTCCAATAGACTGGCGTGTACAACATCATGAATCAGTACTCCAGGGGGTAGCTTACGCCGAAATGCGACCGGGGAAACTTCCTCCGTAATGAGAAACGGTCCAATGTAGCGGTCGCGTAGTTTAGAACATGGCTGTTGTATGAATCGTAGATTTGCCGCCTTGAGCTTAACTTTCTCGCCATCGTAAAAGGTATTGGTAACCGGTGCCGATTTGCAGCATATTGCATGTGTGCTTGGGCTGCCTTGACGCAGTGGTGGGCAAATCTGTGCATCTCGACCATAATCTTTACTTGCTCCGGTAAAGTACGGCAAGGCTCGTTATCTTCAAATGTAGCCGTCGTTGGAGATGTCTGCTCGAATCCCAACGTCGCCTTAAATGGAGTCATAGTCGTCGACGTAGAAACCGCTGCGTTGATCGCAAACTCCACGTTGGTAAGGTGTTGAACCTTGTCGTCGTGCAAGGGGTGCACGTAGCATCGTATGACTTGCTCCCATGTTTGATTCACTCGTTGTGTTTGGCCATCTGTCTGGGGATGATAGCTCGTCGAAATATTAAGCTTGGTGCCAACAACCCTACATAGGGTTTGCCAGAAAGTCGCTCATAAACCGGGGATCTCGATCGGATATCAATTTCCGTGGTAAGCCAAAATGCCGAAAAACAGCGCGGTGCATAACTTTCGCTAATTGCTCCGCTGGAATCGTTTTCGTAATTGGCTCGACAATCGTCCGTTTCGAAAGCATGCATACGATAACCACCACAGCATCATACCCATCGCACTCAGGAAGGTCCGTAATCATGTCAACTGATACGTGCTCAAAGGGCATGGTCGGTACCTCGTGCGATTGAAGGAGTCCATAAGGCTTGTGTCGCGCTGCCTTGTTACGTTGGCAGGTAACACAGTTGCGTACATAGTGTTTTACTGTCCGCTTCATGTTAGGCCACCAAAACGTCCGGGTCACTCCTGCGAGTAGTCGAATAGTACCATGATGTCCCGCGGTCGGTGCGTCGTGTAGTTCGTACAATACTCTTGATCGCAATGTAGAGACGTTCGGCACATACGCTCTTGTCCCGTAGGCGTACAAGAGTCCTTTCGATTGACGTACCAGCAAGGTAGGCAAAGATTTCCGGATAAGCAGGTACTTATCCGAATCATAAGCGTTTTTATTTCCGCATAAAGTCCAGAGTCAGGATGTAACCGGGATTCCAGGGGAAAAATTGCGCGTGTAACTCGCATTTTGCTTCGTCGTTGGTTTAATCGCGTAACAGTTTCAGCTTATGTAATGAGTCCTTCTTGTACACTATGTCCATCTGTCGCTGATAAGGCGCTAAAACTTGAAGCCATCACACCTATCGAGTAGACAAATCGCACTGCCGAAAGAAGTGTCGCAACGTGTCGTGGTCCGTAATTCCCGTAAATCCCGCCGCGCCATCTAAGTAGCAACGGAATTTCAGTAGAGCGTCGCGAACTGCCAGTAGCTCTTGTTCGTGGACATGGTAGTGTACCTCATGCTTGTTCATCTTTCGAGCATGGTACGCAACATGTTGTAATCCAATACCTTGGTCTTGGAATAGCACGGCTCCTACTGCAAATCCATAAGCATCTGTGTACATAGTATACCTTGCATTAGGAGAAGTGTCAGGAATTACCATAACTGGTGCACGTACCATCGCGTCTTTAATTTGCTCGAATGCTGACTCGGCTTGAGGGGTCCAGCGAAATTCCGGTGTCTTCTTGGTCAAATCCGTCAATGGGGTTGCTAGGGTTGCGAATTGGTTGATAAACCTCCGGTAATATCCAGCAAGTCCCAGAAATCCACGTCCTTCTATCACAGATTTCGGCCGGGGCCAATTCTGTACTGCCTCAACCTTGTCGGGGTCCATTCGGATCTGTCTAGCTTCCACCACATGTCTCAGGAAGTTGACGCTCGATCGTCCGAAGTAACACTTAGAGAATTTGATATGCAACTGGTGTCGCTGCAGCTCTCGTAACACGAGTCGAATATGCTCGAGGTGTTCGTCGGCCATCTTATTGTAGATCAGCACGTCGTCCAGATATACCACGCAGAACTTGCCAAGATACGGGGTCAAAATTCGATTCATCATCGCTTGGAATCAAGCTGGGGCGTTACATAGTCCAAAGGGTAGAACGTAGTACTCGAACAATCCGTAAGGAGTTCGGAATGCTGTCTTATGTATGTCGCGCTCCTTAACTCGAACTTGGTGATACCCCTTATACATGTCCAGCGTACTGAAATAATGAGCCCCATATAGCGAGTCGAGTAATTCATCAATCCGGGGTAACGGTGTTCGGTCTTTCCTCGTAAGGTCGTTGAGTTTCCGATAGTCTACGTACATACGCATGCTACCATCCTTCTTGCGTACAAATAAAATCGGGGCACCGTGCGGAGATTTAGACGGACGAATCCAGCCTTTTGCGAGTAAGTCTTGTAATTGTACCTGAACCTCTCGGAGTTCTGCCGGTGACATACGGTACGGTCGCTCCTTAGGTGGTTCATCGCACTCCAAGTTCATCTCGAAGTCGCACTCGCGCGTTGGTGGTAGACCGTCAGGCTCCTTAATGTGCCCGTAAACTCGTTCAGGGAATCTCGTAACGAAGTCGTCCACTCGGGTTGTTGATCAGTATTGATGTCGTCGACCGCGTCTTGTACTTCGCGTAGTCCAATCACGAAGAGCTCTGCTAGTTGTTGCCTAAGCAGCTTTGCCATCGCATCCGCCTCCAAGTGATGTACTGCCACAAGTACGGTGTACTCGTCGCCAGACACCATAGCTTCGCCGGTTTTACGGTCGCGAATCGTTTTAGTAGACCAATCTATATCCGGGTTGACGGCTTGTAACCAAGTTTGACCGAGGATGATGTCGAATCTATCAAGTTCTGTCAAAATTGCGTCCAAATGTATATCTAGGGTCCCTACTGTAAGCACTTCATTCCGTAGTCGCTCGCGAGTCGTAGTTGTACTAACATCTGCCAGGCGCCCGCCGGCGGCGCAGCGGCGGCATCCCCGGAGAGGGGTGCGCTCGCAGGCCCGTCGGCACCTGCCTCTACCTCCACGCGGTGGGCGTTGGTAACCCCGTAGCCGTGCCATGCTTGGCACGGTAGGGGGTTGAACGAGGTACCGATAGCTGCGATCCGCAGGATCATCAACTGTCGGGAAGCCCGGTACGGATGGTTTTGGAAAAGCATAATATCCGTACACCAACAAAGGGATCTCCCGCTCGGCGTGTCCGATATGTTCTTTCATCGACTAAGTACTCACAGATACTCTCCCGCCCTGACGGGTACGAGGACTGCGGAATGTTTTTTGGCAAGGAAGGGTACGGACGGATAAGCGGTGGGACGAGGGCGTTGGAGCTTGCGGCGGACAGATGTGAAGCAGCGCCAAGGCACGGCGCTCGCTAGCAGCCGCCAGCCATGCGATACCTTTTAGTCTCCCCTGGGGGAGAGGCCCGAAGATACGCAGGACGGAGGTGGGTCGCAGCTGGAGGAGCGGCAAGGTCTGGCGGCGGAGGTCGGGAGGATCACCCGCCGCCGGAAAAACCCGGTACGGGGGGTTTTCGGTTAAATATTCCCGTACCCACCATCGTTTGAGGATAGCCGATCCCTAGGCACTATCCGTTCCCCTCCCCTAGTCGGTACCCGGTTATCGACAGGCTGCCTCAGGTAGTGTTCCCCGGGTTATCGCAACGGCACATTGCTCGTATAGGCGGCCCACTAACAACGTAAACCACCGGGGGAGGGTGCGGCCATCACAGCGCGATCAGATGGGCGGCGGAAACAGACGGCAAAAGGAGAGGGGACATGAGACATCTGGCTCGGGGGCAGGACAGCCAACCGGACACCGTCTACATCCTAGCTATTTTCTCCTCCCAGCCCTCGCAGGATGGGAGAAGGCTAGACTAGGTTGAGAGTCGCGCCGAGAAGAGCGACTACTATCTCCAATATCTTGGACGGGGTTGAGCACGGATCGAGACGGGTCCGACGACGACCTGGGCGAGGGGGGTTTTCCACCTGCCTTTCCCCCTACCTCCGGCACGACCGGAGTCGCACATGAGCCGAGGTCTGGCAGGTTCGACTCGACCAGCTCAAGCCGACCAGCCTTGCTGATTATCGACCCCGCCGCTACTGGAGCATGCCGCGTATCGTGGAGACTAGCGACATCTTATATTTCATACTGTTTCCAAAGAAAAATACATATAGATCAAAAAGTAATAAATACATGGATACGGGTTTGTTTTAGACGGTATCGTTACTGCCATTGGAGAGGTTGGGATTAGTGGTTCACGGTCTACTCCTGCTTATAAGTCCAGTTAGGCGTAGTACAAGGGAGGGCTAGAGACAGAAGCCGGTTTATAATGGTATTGTTATAAACAATTTCATTTCATTTCATACCATATGCCAATTTTATCCGGTATTTCTCTCCAAAAAC
The DNA here is from genome assembly GCA_026401115.1 of Tetraselmis chui. Taxonomy (NCBI): domain Eukaryota; kingdom Viridiplantae; phylum Chlorophyta; class Chlorodendrophyceae; order Chlorodendrales; family Chlorodendraceae; genus Tetraselmis; species Tetraselmis chui. The sequence continues at coordinate 70,727 of JAPMLY010000696.1, forward strand.
CGTTGGAATGTGATGCTCCCGTACCCACTCAGCCTTGCAGAAATTTTCCGAAGCGCCAAAGTCAACCAAAATACGGCATCGATGTCCGCGTAAGGTGCGTCTCAACACAAATAGACTTGTTTTAGACTGGGTTGTGGATACGTGTAGCGTCGCAGGAACACTGTCTTCTAGTCGGACGTTCTTGTTCATCCACCCGTCGATCGGTTTTCCCAAAGTCTCGTAACGAAGAGGGAGTTGCTGATTTCCACCACTTAGATAGCCCGTACGCCGTGCCAAAATTAATTCCTTCAGGTAGCCCATACTGCCCGAGAAGTTATCGTAGCGTTCGGTATCGATCCGGGTCGAACGCGAGCGATATACACATAGCGCTTATTCTGTCCGGAAGACTCCCTTCCTAAAAGGCGTACACTTGTTTCGCTCACCTTAAATCAAGTTGTCTCCGTAAGAGCTCGCACTCTTGTGCATTCCGGGGTCGCGTCTTCAATCTCCTGTTTGCCACCAGGAAACCAGGCCATGCAAGTATCCTCTTTCGCTAGTAACACTCGTCGGCCTTCGGTAACAAGAGTCGTCGAGTGAGTCCAGTAGGTCTTCGGGGGGTTTTGTAGGTTCTAGGGCAGAAATCGAACTCGATCGGTGTCGTCGACGTAAACTTGCGTCGTCCACCTTGTCGGTCCAACATCTTGCCTTCTTCCTTCTATTCCATCATTCGTAGGACAGGTAAACACATGCCATGTCGCCGCAAGCTCGTCGACATGTCGGAAACTTCGCAGCAGCTTGAACCATGGTTTTACCCTCCATTTCGGAACCATTGTAACCGCTCTCATGTGCGGATGGAGCAGTCTACTCCGCAAATAATGGCCCAAAAATCTTCTAATTCATTAAATGACGTATTTAGCCTATTTCTCCGGTACTTCTGTAAATCTCTCTCTTGAAATGGGCGCGCCGGACAGCAAAAATCCTCCGCCACTTGAGAATTAAGGCCGTCATTATCGCTAGCTCCATCTAAGTTGAAAGGTCCGTAGGTCTAAGAGTACTTCAGGAAATACTCCCTATTCATCATCTAGTCGCTAAAGTCCTTGCTCCTAAAGACTGGCCTCAATGTCGTTTGAGGTAACGGGTCTCGTACTTCTTTTGTCTTGGTCTCTTCCTGAGTCGTTGTAGGAGACGGAACCTCATCTTGCAGCTTGCCGCGAGCTGCCAACTCAGTTCTCACTTTCCCGGCCGGGGTTTCCTCGTTCTTTCGTTCTTCTTGCTCCTTCTGTCCGGGCATTCGATAGCGATTTGTCCAATCTTGTGGCAAATGAAGCACTTGCCCTCCTTCTTAAATCTGTCGACCTCCTCTTGAGTGAGGCGTCGAATCTCGTACAGCTCCCGCGGCTTCTCTTCGGTCGCGCCATGCGAATCTTCCTCCGACTCACTGTCGACCTTCTCCGCTGCCTCCGAAAAGTCGTTGTCTTCTTCGATGGCATTCAGCCGGCCTGTCGAACGTTGGGTCGTCTCAATCTTGGTCTCCGCTGCCTCCGCTCGCAGAACTGCTTGAATCGCCTCGTGTAGGGTCTTAGGGTTTTTCAGGGCAACTTCCTTATGAATCGAGGGTCTCAGACCGCGCTGGAAATCATGTACGTTATCTTCTTCGTGACGGTGTGGAAGCTCTAGTAATTGTTCTCGAAAGTAGTTCGCATACTTCAAGACCGTGGTTTTATGTCGCGCCTTGTCCAAATTCAATCTCGCTTGTTCCGCCGGTGCTCTTTCGTATAATTCCTGAATTAAGGATTTCTCCATCTCAGAAACTCCGGAAAATCCTCCACCGACTTCATCTCTAGTCTGCGCAACTTGGGAGTACCACCACTTCGATAGCGGGCCTTCCATAAAGCCAAATACCCAGTACACTCCTCTATGCTCTTCAAGGTTAACACCATGATACCGTAGATACCCTCGTGCATGTCGGAACCAATTTCTCAGCTCGTCGATGTTAGTCGTAGCGATGCTCTTGATCTTGGCTGGTTTGACATCGTTCGGTATCATGCTCAACATCTCTCGCGTCCTCTCCAATCTCAATTGTTCTCCTCATATCTACGTCTCTCGGCTTCTGTTCACTCGTCCTTCAAAATGTCTAAAATCGTTGTTGACGTGGTCACGCAGTTGAGATAGCTCAATCGAAAGAGTGTCAACTCGGTTACTTAGACGTTGTAGCATCTCGGTGACGTGTACCGACATAGGCTCCATCGTGGGACTCGATCCTTCTCGCACTACATGTCTTCCACCATCTGTCGACGTCGGCCGTGTCGGCCTAGAAGGTGCCCCTCTGGTCGACCATCGACTTCCTCTGGTAGTCTCTCTCCTGCTCGGTTAGACATCTTCGTCTCGTCTAGCTGTTCTGAGGCTCCAAAACCACGTGTGAGGTGCTACTTTGGTTAGGCTAAGTTGGCAACCTTAGACTAATAGTAGAACCTAATCTTTGGATCTAATTATACAACGTAGAGAGAATTAGTAAGATTGTCTTAGGAACATGGTTTCTTACAATCTGGGTGTGGCGTAAATCTGGTCTGTACCGGTCTGGGTCTCTCCCTCGGCCAGTAAGTCCCCGTCTTAAATATCCACGCCTCAGGTGTTCTAGAAACAACCTTAGAACATGTAGCTTGTGATGTCTGCTAACTAAACCAAACTACTACTAGTGATACAGATTATCTGAGATTATCTGTACCGATTATCTTAACCTTATCGCACAGCTTTTAGAACTATCTACAAGAAAAGAACTATCCAAAAGATATACTGCTAGTAACTATGTACTGTCGAGGGAAAATACGGCGATACAGTGGTAATGCCGTGATGACAATAAAAGAGTCACTGAATATCGCTAAGAAAGAGGTACCGGTACCATTTAGAGGAAATAAATAATGTCAAATACTAGCACTTCGCTAAATGGGCTAGGATATGACAATCTGTACCTCTATCTTAGCGATATTTAGTGACTCCTTTATTGTCATCACGGCAGTACCCGGTACCACTCTCTCGCCGTATTTTCCCCGACAAAACGGGAGTAGCCGCCTGGACGGGAGAGGTGGCGAAGGTGCTTGAGGGTCTCGCATGTCATGTTGAACGTTGAACATTAACGGTTGAGTTCTCGAAGGTCGATAATCAGCCGCCACTGGTTGGACCCGGGCTTGGGCACTAGAAACATCCGGGACACGTAGCGAGAGTTCTCCGCGCGCTCCCACGCTCCGCAAGCCTCGAAGCGTGGCAATTCCGAGTTGAGAAACTCGAGTTGGACAGGTGTTGCGTCTAGCATAGATATGCCGTGGTTAAAAGGCTTGGGTCGGACGCCGTGTTTGAACTTCACGCGGACGCCATGGCGGATCCAACTTAGGACTTGGCCGCTCGCGCCGATGCGCTCCCACTCCCGCCATCTTCGACGCACGCGGTGGCGCATGAAGGGAGATGTCGGGGAGCAGGAATCGGCGCGGCGGGCCACACCGTCATTTCGTGGTCAAGGGCTTTGTCGGGTCGCTCGGCTTGGCCAGCGGGGTGGCGCGGGCTGCAACTGTTGCTGCTGCCGCGGCCTTGCGTTTGTCGGCTGCTTCCTTGCGGGCTCTAGCGTCGGGGCATGTAGGCTTGTCTGGTGTGATTTTCGCGAACGCGGCGCCGGCAGCTGCCTTGCTGGCGGCAAGGCTGACTTCCAGCGTGCGGTCGACGAACGCTTGGCGTAGCGCATCCAATGGGCCGGAGACCGCGGTAGGGCGTGGACGACAGAAGCGCTCGTGGGCCAGTTCGGCAAAGACGCGGTCCGCATCCGTGCTCGTTTGTCCGCCCTTGGTGAGGCGGAGGAAGCCCAATCGAGTATTGGCGGCCTCCTGCGTCGCTGTGTGGGTGCGATGACCCCCTCTGATGAGGGCAATCGCTGCCGTCTGCTTAGCCGATAGAGGTGGGCCGTGCGACAGCGTGTCCAAAGCCTCGCTAATTGCCGCGTTGGCGCAGCTGTCGAAGAAGGCATGGCAACCGATGTGAAGGTACTCGTCGTATGCTGATTGGGTGCGTTTGTCGCTTAGAGCGCTAGTTGTGTCGTCTGTTAGTGTCCACAGACTTGGCTCCTCGACGTCGCGTGGGGGACTCTCGAGGCCAGCCGAAATGACTTCGCCGTAGTAGGCGAAGTCGACGAACTCGGACGCGGGGGGTTCGGGTTCGTCGTCAAGCAGGTCGATAGGTGGCTCGGGGGCCTCCTTACCACCCTCCGTCGCTGGGGTCGCGTCGGCGGGAATGGACTGTTGTCGATCGGTAAAAGCAGGTGTGGCTGTCGTTTGCTAGAGCTGGGCGAGTAAGGCAGCGTTAGCCGCCAAAAACTGCTCAGTAATCCGTTGTTCCGATGCCAAAACTGCCGTACGAATTTGCTCGGCTGTGCGTTGTTCAATGGAGGTAGCGTGAGGGTCGGCCGCTGCGGCGGACGTAGATTGCTCAGGCTGCATGGTGTTTAACGGCGGAGCTGAACGAGGGGAAGTGTCGCGTGACGCTCGAGTGCGCATGGGACGATGGTAAACTGACACCCTGCTCGACTACTAGAGTCGAGACTGCATTCGCGCGAAGCCTAGATTGGTTGAGCGCGAAAGCATAGAGTGCCTAGGCTCGTGGCTAGCTACGGCTTATAAGGCTCGGGCTAGCTAGAGCTGACCGTTGGGGAAGTCGTTGGTCGTTGGTTGCGTCTAACTGTCGCGGCAAGGCGGTTGTGCTGCAGGTGCGACGCGCCGCGTTTTAACGGAGCATTAACCGCTAGTGTTATTGTTCCGTACACATGGAAGTTGGATATGCAAACCTCTAGATTCAAATCAATCTGACATATCTCTTCTCAATAATTCTTTCTTGGATGGTTCTAAGTATTATAGTACATCATTATCAGTACATGTACGTTCCCGGTTGTGAACGTTATCGGTGAATACGTATAGCTTACCAATACAGATAAACACGATACAAGCAGCAGTATGTCTTGTTGCTTGTTCAGTCCTCCTGTAACCATCACACAGCCCCTTGCTCCGTCGACATGTGCTTGGAACTGGCACGACTTTGTATACGGTCAAAGTTGAGGGGGCAATAAGGAATGCTTACACTCGGTGAGTGACACTGCATGTCATCTCACCCTCAGCAAGTGCCTAGCACTTGCCTATCACAGGACACGCACTCACCTTGTGGTGAGCACACGCCAACATATATTCTGAGCCTTTAGATGATATCTAACGCTCAGCAACTTGCCACCATCAGCAACCTAATCCTCTCTATTGTTGATTGGCTTATCATCTCATAGTGCTGAGTCACAGCCGTACTATCACGATGCTACTTGACCAACATTGCTGTGTAGCAACTTGATTATCACACAAAACCATGTCTCGCAACACTCCCCCTTGCTACGCAGGCAATCCCATGATGGCATTGCACAACTTGCTATGCCTTGCACTCACTAATGGCTTGGTAAGCACATCAGCAAGCATGTTCTCCGTCGCACAATATTGCACCTCGATGTCTCCGCTCTCCACCTTCTCCCGACAGAAGTGGTACCTCACGTCCATGTGCTTGCTGCGTCCGGTCGTCATGCTATTCTTGCTGAGTGCAATACAACTCTGATTGTCCTCGTGAATTGTGATGGGAGACCCGGAGTCTTGGTGAAACTCGTGGAGTAGTTGCTTCAAAAACATCGCCTCCTGAGTGGCGGCAGTCAGCGCCATATACTCTGCCTCCGCTGTCGACAACGCCACAGTTTGTTGCCGCTGGCTTTTCCAACTCACCGCTGCACCGTTGAGCATGAACACATACCCCGTGCGAGAGCGCCGCTCGGCAATATCACTCGCGTAGTCAGAATCTGACCATCCTACCAGCTTTGATGAGGGTGCGCCACCGTACATCAACACCGACTCTGCGGTCCCCTTGAGGTAGCGAAGCACCCTCTTGGCTTGCTCCCAATGTGACTGAGAGGGGTCGGACATGTACCTACTAAGGTGGCTAACAGCCATGGTGATGTCGGGCCGTGTGCTTACGGAAGCATACAACAAGCTACCGATCAAGCTTTGGTACGGCACTAGACCGGGAGGCAACCTTGATGTCGACGTCTCCACACAATTGCTCAAAGCATCGACCGCCATAGGTGAGCCCACTGGCTTGCAGCCCATCATGTTGAAGCGCTCCAACATATCTAAGACGTATTGCTGTTGTCCAATCCTGATGGTGCGGCTGCCACGATCACGCTCGACTGTCATGCCAAGCAACCAAGACACTGGACCGAGGTCTTGCACGTTGAACCTTTCGCCGAAAGCCGACTTGAACCCAACGATGACGCTACCCGCTGGTCCGACGATGATGCTGTCGTCCACGTACAACGCCAAGACATAAAGCTCACCCTCCTTGATAAAGACGTAAATGCCGGGATCCACCTTGGATTGGGTAAAGCCATACTCCTCTAGCCATGCTGTGATGGTCTTATTCCAGTTCCTTGGAGCTTGCTTGAGGCCATACAATGATTTCTTCAACAAGCACACTCGCTCCTCTCCATTGATGTCGAAGTGACGGAATCCTTCCGGCTGCCTCATGTAGATTTCCTCCTCGATATCGGCCTCCAAAAATGCCGTCACCACATCAAGCTGCTCCACCTCCCAATCATTATAAGCAGCAAGCGCGAGCAACGTTCGAATAGAAATCACCCTCACTGTGGGAGCGAAGGTCTCGTGGTAGTCCACACCCTTCTCCTGAGTAAACCCGCGAGCCACAAGTCTTGCTTTGTACCTTGCAATCTGTCCATTGGCATCGCGCTTCAGCTTGAACACCCACTTGGAATCTACGAGTTTGCGACCGGCAGGACAAGGGACCAATGTCCAGGTTTTCCGAGATACAAGTGAGTCGTACTCGCTCTTGATAGCTGCCTCCCACTCCCCCGATTGGGGACTCCTCAGCGCTTGCTTGTATGACACCGGCTCTTGAACGGTCGGGCTGCTGGCTGACTTAATAGTTGCGGCACTTCCCGCAGTCCATCCATCTCCCGAAGCGCCCGCTGAACGGAGATTATACCTTGGACTGGGTACGCATTGCTGTGGTGCAGCAGTGGATCGAAGATTATACCTTGGCCGTGGAGTCTCCCCCGAATGCATGTCCCGTTCCTCTTCCGTCGACCCGGAATGCTGCCGCGACTCCCGTAGCGGCGACTCCCCCGAAGGTGTATCCGGTTCTTCGCTACACATGGTGCGCGGGATGCTGTCCTCTTCATCATCAGTGCGTTGCTCCGCATTGCTCTCCCCCATGGAGAGGACTGCAGCCTCATCGAACACCACGCTGCGGCTGCTCACCACCCGACGAGTAGCAGGACTGTACACCAACCACGCAGGTGATTCGGGAGCATAGCCCACAAAGACACCCTTCCACGCGCGATCGTCAAGTTTGCGGCGTTGAGACTTGTCAACATGGACATAGGCCGGACAGCCGAAGACCCGCATGGAGCTCAAATCAGCTCGTCTACCGGTCGCCAAGGTGAAAGGTACACCGCCGGCTCCGCTACTATGCACACGATTGCGGACATGCACCGCAGCGGCCATCGCTAAAGCCCAATACGATTTTGGCAGCGCGGCTTGCCGGATCATCGACTGCGCCATCGGGACCAATGTCCCCCACTGCCGTTCAATACGGCCATGTTGCCAATGCGCGTAAGGGGCAGTGATCTCCACAGCGATGTTGAACTCATCCAAGAGGTTTCGGAAGGCAGCACCTAAGAACACCGTGTCATTGTCCACCCGAAGAAGAAGTTGAGGGGGCAATAAGGAATGCTTACACTCGGTGAGTGACACTGCATGTCATCTCACCCTCAGCAAGTGCCTAGCACTTGCCTATCACAGGACACGCACTCACCTTGTGGTGAGCACACGCCAACATATATTCTGAGCCTTTAGATGATATCTAACGCTCAGCAACTTGCCACCATCAGCAACCTAATCCTCTCTATTGTTGATTGGCTTATCATCTCATAGTGCTGAGTCACAGCCGTACTATCACGATGCTACTTGACCAACATTGCTGTGTAGCAACTTGATTATCACACAAAACCATGTCTCGCAACACTCCCCCTTGCTACGCAGGCAATCCCATGATGGCATTGCACAACTTGCTATGCCTTGCACTCACTAATGGCTTGGTAAGCACATCAGCAAGCATGTTCTCCGTCGCACAATATTGCACCTCGATGTCTCCGCTCTCCACCTTCTCCCGACAGAAGTGGTACCTCACGTCCATGTGCTTGCTGCGTCCGGTCGTCATGCTATTCTTGCTGAGTGCAATACAACTCTGATTGTCCTCGTGAATTGTGATGGGAGACCCGGAGTCTTGGTGAAACTCGTGGAGTAGTTGCTTCAAAAACATCGCCTCCTGAGTGGCGGCAGTCAGCGCCATATACTCTGCCTCCGCTGTCGACAACGCCACAGTTTGTTGCCGCTGGCTTTTCCAACTCACCGCTGCACCGTTGAGCATGAACACATACCCCGTGCGAGAGCGCCGCTCGCCAATATCACTCGCGTAGTCAGAATCTGACCATCCTACCAGCTTTGATGAGGGTGCGCCACCGTACATCAACACCGACTCTGCGGTCCCCTTGAGGTAGCGAAGCACCCTCTTGGCTTGCTCCCAATGTGACTGAGAGGGGTCGGACATGTACCTACTAAGGTGGCTAACAGCCATGGTGATGTCGGGCCGTGTGCTTACGGAAGCATACAACAAGCTACCGATCAAGCTTTGGTACGGCACTAGACCGGGAGGCAACCTTGATGTCGACGTCTCCACACAATTGCTCAAAGCATCGACCGCCATAGGTGAGCCCACTGGCTTGCAGCCCATCATGTTGAAGCGCTCCAACATATCTAAGACGTATTGCTGTTGTCCAATCCTGATGGTGCGGCTGCCACGATCACGCTCGACTGTCATGCCAAGCAACCAAGACACTGGACCGAGGTCTTGCACGTTGAACCTTTCGCCGAAAGCCGACTTGAACCCAACGATGAAGCTACCCGCTGGTCCGACGATGATGCTGTCGTCCACGTACAACGCCAAGACATAAAGCTCACCCTCCTTGATAAAGACGTAAATGCCGGGATCCACCTTGGATTGGGTAAAGCCATACTCCTCTAGCCATGCTGTGATGGTCTTATTCCAGTTCCTTGGAGCTTGCTTGAGGCCATACAATGATTTCTTCAACAAGCACACTCGCTCCTCTCCATTGATGTCGAAGTGACGGAATCCTTCCGGCTGCCTCATGTAGATTTCCTCCTCGATATCGGCCTCCAAAAATGCCGTCACCACATCAAGCTGCTCCACCTCCCAATCATTATAAGCAGCAAGCGCGAGCAACGTTCGAATAGAAATCACCCTCACTGTGGGAGCGAAGGTCTCGTGGTAGTCCACACCCTTCTCCTGAGTAAACCCGCGAGCCACAAGTCTTGCTTTGTACCTTGCAATCTGTCCATTGGCATCGCGCTTCAGCTTGAACACCCACTTGGAATCTACGAGTTTGCGACCGGCAGGACAAGGGACCAATGTCCAGGTTTTCCGAGATACAAGTGAGTCGTACTCGCTCTTGATAGCTGCCTCCCACTCCCCCGATTGGGGACTCCTCAGCGCTTGCTTGTATGACACCGGCTCTTGAACGGTCGGGCTGCTGGCTGACTTAATAGTTGCGGCACTTCCCGCAGTCCATCCATCTCCCGAAGCGCCCGCTGAACGGAGATTATACCTTGGACTGGGTACGCATTGCTGTGGTGCAGCAGTGGATCGAAGATTATACCTTGGCCGTGGAGTCTCCCCCGAATGCATGTCCCGTTCCTCTTCCGTCGACCCGGAATGCTGCCGCGACTCCCGTAGCGGCGACTCCCCCGAAGGTGTATCCGGTTCTTCGCTACACATGGTGCGCGGGATGCTGTCCTCTTCATCATCAGTGCGTTGCTCCGCATTGCTCTCCCCCATGGAGAGGACTGCAGCCTCATCGAACACCACGTTGCGGCTGCTCACCACCCGACGAGTAGCAGGATTGTACACCAACCACGCAGGTGATTCGGAAGCATAGCCCACAAAGACACCCTTCCACGCGCGATCGTCAAGTTTGCGGCGTTGAGACTTGTCAACGTGGACATAGGCCGGACAGCCGAAGACCCGCATGGAGCTCAAATCAGCTCGTCTACCGGTCGCCAAGGTGAAAGGTACACCGCCGGCTCCGCTACTATGCACACGATTGCGGACATGCACCGCAGCGGCCATCGCTAAAGCCCAATACGATTTAGGCAGCGCGGCTTGCCGGATCATTGACTGCGCCATCGGGACCACCGTCCCCCACTGCCGTTCAATACGGCCATGTTGCCAATGCGCGTAAGGGGCAGTGATCTCCACAGCGATGTTGAACTCATCCAAGAGGTTTCGGAAGGCAGCACCTAAGAACACCGTGTCATTGTCCACCCGAAGACGACGAACCGTGTGCCCCAGAGAACGGATGGTAGTCAACATGCGACGGAACGAGGCGGGAGCCTCATCCTTGGAGCGGACCGCATCATGCAGCATGAAACGGCTCCGGAAATCAACCGCACACAAGCTGTACCGCCGTCCTCCCAAGGATGGAACACTCATAGGACCGCAGAAGTCTAAGCCGAGGACCTCAAAGACACCAACGTTCCGGTCAGCCGGCTCACGAGAGATACGGCGGACGTGCGACTTACACACAGCACACGTCTCACAGAAGCCCAACTTCTCCGACGCAGAAAACGCCACACCCTCCACCTGAGTGGCCAAGAGCCCGTCCAATTGCGACTCGCCAAGGTGACCGAGTCGGGAATGCCACAACCGTTTTTCCGATGGCGCAGTGGCGACCGAAGCGGTAGGATTCGACGAAGCAACCCGCGCCGGCAACCACACCAACAAATGCGCGCGCTCCAACGGAACCACCACGCCACCACCATGACCGGCATGAAGACGAAGGTGATCCACGGGATCAGCTAACACCACAGAATGACCTTGTCGCCGAGCTTGGGTGAGGCTGAAAAGTCGATGGTAAGACCACGACGCACGACGGGATAGCTCAGGAACGTGGAGCACATTCTTTAGCGTGGCAGGAATCTCCTCTCCATCTTCAGCCTTCACAATGATTCGGACCGAGCCCACTCCAACAGCGCGGGCGCTGATACCCTTCACCCAAAGCCGGTCGGTGAGCGCTCGATACTCACAGAAGTCACGGCGCACACTAGTCATGTGATGGCTGGCGCCGCTGTCGGCCAACCACATCCACGTTTCCCCATCGCGCTCGAACATGTGTCGAGCCTCTGAGAATGGCCTCGCAGGGGTGGCTGTCACGTCCATGACCGCCGGAAAAGCAACCGGGGAGTCCATTTGCGCAGAGTTACCTCCGGTGTTGTTGACGGGGCACTCGGACCTGCGATGGCCCTTCTTACCACAGCCATAGCAAACACCACGAAAAATTCTCGCTCCGCCTCTGCCATATGAGGTACGACGAGTAGTCGCAGCTCCTTGAAGAGATTTCAGTTGGTCTTGGAGCTCGGAGACTTGCCGCTTCAAAAGTTCAGTCGTTGAGTCATCATGAGACGCTGCAAAAATTTGAAATTTGAAATTGTTTACAACAATACCAGTATAAACCGGCTGCTGTCTCTGGGCCCCCCCTTTTGCTATGCCATACAGGACTTAGTAGACTGAGGTAGATCGTTAACCACTAATCCCAACCTCTCCAATGGCAGTAACAGCTAATAATTTTGTAATCAAGAAAAACAGATCTAAATATAAATCCACTTGTCGAGAAATGCAAAACTAAACTGCTGCTCGACCTTCACGATGCACGGCCCGCTCCCGCCGAACCGGGGTGTCGACCGGCCTAGGCCGGTCGGCGTTCGGGAGGGACGACGGGCCAGCCTAATCTAGCTCCCGCGTGACTTCGGTCTTGCCGAAGGTAGGAGGTAACTAACGCATACGTAGTTACAGTCACAATCACGCAAAGGGACAGTCACAGAGACAACCAGCCCGAGGCGTGGTGTCGGGACAACAGAAGTGTTGGAGCAGAAGCCTAGCGACAGCTCTGTACCAGTACAAACAGGTTATCGGTATGTCCGATCTAGACATGTACTAATCATATCTAGAATAGCTTACAGTAGCTATCTGCAACTAATAACTAGAAGGTATTACTTACAACACTCCCCCTGAAGGTAGCTACGGGATGAAGCGTTGCATTGGGTCTTGTCCTCCAAGGATTGCACTTCGGTGTCTTGTGAGTGCTGGTCCTGGGAGGGGCTTGGTGAACATATCAGCCACCATCTGGTCAGTGGGGAGGTACCTCAACTTGATGGTTCCCTGCTCCACATGGTCCTTGAGGAAGTGCCATTTCAGACCGATGTGTTTGGTCTTCTCGCTGACCAAGGCGTTCTGGGAGTACGCGATGGCGCTTTGGTTGTCCTCCCAGATGGTGGTGGTTTCGGTGATGGGGGCGTTAAAGATCTCCCCCAGGAGTTGTCGGAGGTGGAGTCCCTCCTTGGTGGCGTCGGCCGCAGAGTAGTACTCGGCTTCACACGTGGATTGAGCCACACAAGTCTGTTGTTTGGACTTGTAACTTACTGGCCCGCGTCCGAGGGTGAAGAGATAGCCGGAGCGAGACTTGCGGGTGCTGCTGTCGTTGGCCCAATCAGCGTCGGCAAAGCCTGTGAGTTGGAGACTGTGGTCCGTGCCCCCCCCCAACGTCAGGCGCATGTCGATGGTGCCATGGAGGTATCGAAGGACCTTCTTCAGGGCCTGAAGGTGGGCTTCCGTGGGGGAAGCTTGGGCTGAGCCGAGGATGCTCAACGCCGTGGAGACATCGGGGCGCGTGCAGACGGCCGCGTACTGGAGACTGCCCAAGAGGCTTGGGTAAACATCCTTGGCCACGCCGGTGAGATGGGGCGAGGACATGTGCGCGAGGCCGGCGAGGAAGCCAGGGTCCATGGGAAGGGACGACGGTCGAGCGTCGGTCATGTTGTACTTGGCGAGGACATCGCGCAAGTACTTGGATTGGTCCAAGGAGACGGTGCGTGCCGAGCGGTCACGGGTGATGTGCATGCCGAGTAATTGGGAGAGGTCGCCGAGGTCCTTGATCTTGAACCGTTCTCCGAGCTTGGCCTTGAACGATGCAAGCCATGCGGTATCATTGCAGGCCGCAGGAATGTCATCGACGTACAGCGCGATCATGGCGAAGACGTGGCCGGTGCGGAAGATGTAGATGCAAGGGTCAGAAACGCACTGTTGCCACCCATTGTCGACGAGCCAGGCACGGAGGAGCATGTTGAACTCGCGGGGGGACTGCTTAAGGCCGTAAAGGCAGCGCCTGAGGTGACACACTTTGGACGTGCCATCGCTGAAGCCGAGGGGCTGGCGGATGTACACGTCTTCCTTAATGGGTGCGTAGAGAAACGCAGTGTCGATGTCAAGTTGGCAAAGCTCAAGGTCACGGGCGGCTGCGATGGTCAGGAAGAGACGCAGGCTGGCCATGCGGATGACAGGAGAGAATGTCTCAGTGTAATCTAGTCCAGCGCGTTGGCTGCACCCTTTGGCGACGAACCGCGCTTTGAAGCGGGAGACGTCACCGGCGGTGTCAGACTTAACTTTGTAGATCCACATGCTGTTAACTACCATGCGACCCGGGGGAAGGTCAACGAGTTCCCAAGTGCCGTTGTCCATGAGGGATGAGTACTCCTGCTGCATAGCGGCTTGCCACTGAGGGGCCTGGGCGCTGTCCAAGGCAGCTCGGTACGATTTCGGCTCCACACACTCCCGGGCGGACAGGAGGGCGACGGCAGTAGGCGATGTGCCGGCAGGTGTGTGAGGGGGACCAGTGATAAGGTTGGGAACGTGAGGGCGTGTGAAGATGTCCTCTTTGGCTTTGCCCTGTTCAGGGTCACAACACGCCGTCACGAGGGTCGGGGGGAAGTCGGCCACGTGGGCAACCATTTCGCCGTAGCGTAGGGGATGAGAACGGAGCCGAGTTTGGCGAGGGGCGGCATGAGGGGGCATGGGGTCTGGCAATGGTATGTCGATGGGGTGGGATTGGAGTGAGGTGGCCGGTGCGTCATCCGAAGGGTTGGTGATGGTGGAGTCGACGGAGAGTTGTGCGCCGAAGCCCGGGGTGTCTTCCTGAAAGACAACATGGACGGAAGTGGTGATTCGGCGGGTTTCCGGGTTGTAAACGCGGTACCCGGGTGCGTCATTGGGGTAGCCGACCATGACGCCACGAAACGCCTTTTCACTGAGTTTTCGACGCAGTTTGTCAGGCACCTTGGCGAAGACGGTGCACCCGAAGACGCGAAACTTGGAGGCGTCAGGCACAGACGACGTGAGGAGGGTAAGTGGGATGCCACCGGTGGGGCCGACTGAGCGACTGTACGTGCGGTTGCGGAGGTACACAACAGTGCTGACAGCGCATGACCACATGGAGTTGGGAACGGCCATACTGTGGAGCATCGCTGACGCATTGTCCCGGATAGTGCGCCAAGGACGTTCGGCTTTGCCGAGCATGTGGTGGGCGTATGGGGCAGAGAACTGGACCCCAACGCCGAGCTGTGCGCACATCTGGCGGGTTGTTGCAGCCTCAAAGACAGAGTCCGAGTCAAATTTTATGATTGGGGCAAACGCACCCGATTGGGAGTGGTAACGTGCATGCATGTGCTTGATGTCGAGGAGGATGTTTTCCAACTCCGAGCACGCATCGTCTTTTGACTTGAGGAACCGCACCCACATGTAATGGGTGTGGTGGTCAATGACGAGCAAGCAGTAGCGGAGGCCATGTGGGGAGGGGACGTTGACCGGTCCCCACAGGTCAGAGGAGAGGTTGAGGAGGGGACGAGAAGGTTTCGCGCATGCACTGGTGTTGCGCGGTGCAGCTGTGGCCTTGTGTAACAAGCATGAGTCGCAAGAGACATCGGTTACAGAGCTGGTTAATGCAGGGCTAGTCGGGACACCGTGCGTGTGCTGGGCCCGCAGGCTTTGCATGTTCAGGTGTCCAAACCGACGGTGCCACAGTGTAGGGTCGCACTGGGCAGCAAGGGCAACACTAGGGGAGGGAGAATTCACTCTCATCGTGGAGGTACTGGGGGGGGGCTCTGGCTTGTGGGGGAGGAGGTAGAGGCCGTTTCCGGAGGGCTCTAGCACACCCATTCCTGTGGGCACCACAAGTAAACCAGTGTCAGAGTTAGAGGGGAAGATGAATTCACAACCGCTGTGGGTCTGCATCCAGCTGACACTAAGTAACCGGCCGATGCGTTGAGCAGAGCGAGAGGACAAGTCAGGGGTGTACAACGCATGGACAGTGCGATGAATAAGTACGCCTGTGTCAAGTCGGACTGAAATTCGGACGGAGCCACTGCCCTTGACGTCAACACCAACCCCGCCAACGCGCGAGGGAGCGGAGGGGGGTGTGAATCGTACGAAGTCGCCTTTAAACGCGGTGAGGTTGATCGAGCAGGCGGAATCGACTACCCAATACTGTGAGAGGTTACGACCGGGGGTGAGGGAGGAGGAGAAGGCTACGGAGCTGAAAGGCACACTCACCTCGGTGTCATCGTAATCATCCGTGCATTCCTCGAGGGTAGGCAAACTGTCAAAGTCATCGGCGGGGACGTCGCTCAGCACAGCGGCGTGCGCAGAGTGAGAGCCACCAGCAGGGGTGCCGTACTTCTGAATGATCATTTTGCGCTTCGCGAGTGTCCACCGCAAGAGGGCGTCATCCGGGGCATTGCAAGAGGACAAGATGTGGTCCGGGCTGCCGCAAGCGGAACACTTGGTGGGCAGGACGCGACCACCGCGAGGGACACGTGGAGGGTGGCCTCGACCGCTGTGTGATCCGCGGCCAGCAGCGACAAACGCGGAGATGGGAGGCGGTGAGGTGTGGGGAGCTGTTGCGGCCGGGGCGTCGTCCTCGTCCATATTGTGCGCCAGGTGGAGGATGCTGGCCATCACGTCATCAGCGGACAACAGGTAGTCTGTGTCGAACGCGTTGATGACGCACTGTTTGGCCTGACCGTGTGGGCCGTTGCTGGAAATACCGCGCAGCATGAGGAGACCGAGGTTGTGGGGGTGAATGGCAGCGGAACCATCGACCATCTGACATGTCTCGTTGTAGTCGTCGAACGTCTGTCTCATGTAGTGGACATAATCACTGAGTGACTGTCCGGGGCGTTGTCTGACCATCAAGTTGTCCAGCAGCGACAATGAGCGAGCAAAGGACCGACTGTCGAGACGTTCACACAGAAGGTCCCACGCTGCCGCTGCGCAGTCAGGACGTGCTGGGGAGACGCACTTCATCGCTTGGTCGGCGCGTGGGTTCGCGCTAGCTGCATGGAGGAGCAGGGTGTAGGCGTAGTGTTGCGCCGGTTCGTCTAACACGACGCCCGAGTCGCGGATGGCCAGCTGTGGGATGAGGTAAGTGGCCTTGATGGAGAGGAAATTAAGGAAGTTCCTCTTCCACTGCTTGAAGTCCGTGGTGGGCCCCATGGTAGGGACCGACATCTTCATGGACCGGTTGAGGGCGTCCTTGTCGAAACCGGTGGCCTCGTGGGCGGCGCGGCCGATGACCACCGGGTCAATGGTGGGGCGACGCCCGCCACGGGTGGTGTGCCCACCTCGCTGTGTAGGATGCGAATGCCAGCCAGGAAAGGGAGGCGGTGGTCCACCGGGGAAGGGAGAAGGTGGGCCGCCGGGGAAAGGAGAGTGGCCGGCCATTGAACGCGGGGGGCCGTACGGGTGCGGGTGGCCACGGGAGGCGGGGACGCGGGGCGGCGGTGCCTCCGGGAAAAAAGGTCCGGGATCCGGGAGGGCATACCCTGCAAGAGGGTACGGAGGGGGTGGTGGTAGGCGTTCCGCGGGTAGGTGAGGCTGTGGGGCGGTGTGCGCATCGTGGCGGCGGAGTGCGACATGGGGGTCGCCAACCGACGCTGCAGCGAAAGCAGCATCGTGGGCCGGCTGCGCGTCCAGCCGAGTGCCGGGAAAGGGAGATGCGTGTGTTGGGGGGTCGGAGGAAAGGAGGTTCAGAGAGTGGTTGTCGCGATGGGGGTCGAGCTGCGCGTCGTGACGACGCACAGCGAAAGAGGGGTCCGCAGGGGCAGCTACAGGACCAGCAGCAACAGCAGCCGCAGCAGCAGCAGCAGACTGAGCGTCCAGGCGGGCGTTTATGAGCGCCATTTGTTGCAGGACGAGTGCGAGGGTAGCAGGGGTGGGACTGACAGAGCTCTGTGGAGAGTCGAGGTCAGGGGAAGCAGGAGGCGAATCAGGTGGGTTGTCGACAGAGCGAGTTTTTGGCGCCATTTCGACACAGGGCGAGAAAAGGAAAAGAGCCGAAAAAACAGGCAGCGGTAAAAACCGCTAGCCGGACGTGTGCCTAACAGCGGTATGCAGAGAGACGGCCTGATGCCCGCCGACCCCTCGGCCTGATGCCCCGGGGTGTCTCAAAGCACCTTTTCTGTGTCCTCCACCCAGTGTGGGGCACAAGTCGGGGCCACGGCCAGTGCAGGTGGGACGATGCGGCGGCGGCTGAGTCGCTACGATAATATATTAATTAAAACAGTAATCTAAGGCTGTCGTGCACTCTGTATATGTATAGTCACCCGATAGTGCGCCCCCCCCCCCGGTCTCCAGCTTGGACCTGTATGCACCCTGTCCACACACGACGAGTGCGTCGGTGTGGGTGGCTGTCTGGCGTCCTCGAGCGGCTGACTTAGGTGGGATGGATGTTTTTTAAACGCTGGTTATACTGGCGATACCGCCGACTACAGGATGAAAGTACTAGGTATCTATGAAAACTTGCCTTCTTCGGGAGAGGTGGCGATGGCAGCTCGCCGAACCAAGTTGTCGCGCGTGAGTGACGTGAGGCGGGGGCCCATAACCTGTTAAACCGTGCACACACGATCAGTAAGGAAGGTAACTAACGCATACGTAGTTACAGTCACAATCACGCAAAGGGACAGTCACAGAGACAACCAGCCCGAGGCGTGGTGTCGGGACAACAGAAGTGTTGGAGCAGAAGCCTAGCGACAGCTCTGTACCAGTATAACTAGAAGGTATTACTTACAACAGTACCCTCTAATTAACATCTTCACAAGGCTAGAGTCGATAGACGAACGATAGCGTCGACATGCTCTTCGTTAGGTAAGATCGAAGCGGCAAAAAACCAAGTTGTAACGGTACGGGGTTCACGCTTTAAAACTAGCTTTATGTCAAACGTTTTGGAACTTCACACATGCAGTGATGCAATACGACCACCACGTAATTACCATGTCCAATAGAAGCCATCTCGAATTAATCAAGCATCTTCGAACGAATCAAGAAACAACGAAAGCGTGCGTCGAGCAAAGAGCTCCGAAACCAGTGTGGCAATTTGCCTTCTGAGAGCTCTCTCTCTTTATCTCTCTCTCTCCCCCTCTCTTTCTCTCCCTCTCACTCTCTCTCTCTCTCTCTCTCTCTCTATCTATCTATCTCTCCCTCTCTCCCTCTCTCTCTATCTCTCTCTCTCTCTCTCTCTCTCTCTCTCTCTCTCTCTCTCTCTCTCTCTCTCTCTCTCTCTCTCTCTCTCTCTCTCCCTCTCTCTCTCTCTCTCTCTCTCTCTCTCTCTCTCTCTCTCTCTCTCTCTCTCTCTCTCGCTCTCTCTCTCTCATATCTTTCCAATTTCTCTCCCCATCTGTACTAGTGCACTTCCACTTGCAATAGCAATAGCAAGTAAGAACAAATTTGAGTATACTACTATTAGCTCTCAGAAGGCTACATGTCACATTTACACCGTGGTAACAATTTGTATTTTTTGTGATCAATAGCATTGCGCGCGTATTTTCCTTGTCAACGGATCGCACGTCAAGAATCATCTAGATACATGTACATGCAGCTTTAGCAAGATGTGATAATCTTTACTTACGAGGATACCAATGTTGTCTCTGTCTTTCATATGCATGTAGTCCAAGGTCCTTTGTGTGTTAGTCTTTCTTTCCGGTATCGGCAGCTCAAGTGGACTCCATTCTAGGTATGCGACACCATGGTTTGTAAATAACATGAAGTTTCCTCACATGTTTTGGTTTATTTATTGTGTTTCGTCTTCTCCGCCTTTCTGTTCGAGTGTTGTTCGCCACCTGTTGCAAGCATGTGAAGCTTGTTTGGTTGGGTATAGCAGCAGTGCTTCATTTTTTCACAAGGCACGGGCACTAATCAAAATGGCACATCGTTAGATGACGATATATTCGCATGAATTTGCTTATGTACTATTTGAAGTGAATAAACGTAATATCTACATTGTATGACCATCTACACTGCTATAGAATGTTCGGCGTGTCTAGCCCCCCATCACCCGAAGTCGCTCTCCGCCATGCTGAGAAGACCAAGTTCGAGAAGTACTCGGAGGGGTTGAGGAGTCGCCCCGACATCCGCTTCATTCCCTTTGCAGCCACGGAATTTGGTACTCTTGGCGGCCACGCCACGGCTTTCTTGACGGAGCTAGCCAAGCAGGCAGCCGCATCTAAAGGGATGCACGTGGGCAAGTTGTTGGCCTCCTGGCGTCGAAAGGTCTCTCTCGCCGTCCATGTTGCTCACGCGGACAACGTCTTGCGCGGTTTGTCCGCCGCTGCGAACGGCACGGAGGCCGCTTCTTCCTCGGCTGGGATGCCTTCTCCAGCCACGGCGCTCTTCACCCGCGCCATGGGCCGCAAGCGTCCCCGTGCTTCCTCGAGCGGCGCGTGAGGCGCCGCTTGTCGCCTCCACGTGTTGCATTCTCGGCGTGGCTTAAGAATTTCCTTAGTTTAATCTGCTAGGTTTATGCAGAATGTAGTGCTTTCCTTTTGCTGTGCTTTGGATTCCGTGATCCTCTTGTCACTCTTGCCCTCTTGTTTCCCCCTCCCACTTTCCCTGTCCGTGCTCATCTGGTTCTTCTTGTAAGCAATATATAATCTACACTGCTATGGACACTAGGACATGGAATAGGGGGGGGGGGGGGGGGGGGGGGGGGGGCAACGTAGGGCAAGAGTGACAAGAGGGTCGCGGAATCCAAGACATGGCAATGGGAAGATCGATAAATACCGGGATACATCGCCAATACTATTTTGAGCCAAGTCGTAAGGATTAGTCAATACAGGTACCTGTACTCGTTTTTTTTTTTTTTTTTTTTTGCGCCCCCGGTATGTGGGACCGGCAGGGAACCCGCACCTTCACCCTCTACAAGCGGCGTTTTGCAAGCCCGACTGAGAGAAGAAGTTCGGAACAAACCTAAAACTCAGCATCATCGATAATGCTGGTACTTGCCCTCTTGTTTCCCCTCCCATATTCCCTGTCCGTGCTCGTAGTGTTCTTCTTGTAACCAATTATATCATGCTGGTACTCGTTATCAGATATTTTGTAAGGATTAATTCAATTCAAATTGCCCTTATTATTCCTTGACATTCCGGGCCAATGGGTACATCCGATTTTGCTCGAGACGTGTTCGAAACGGCCTTAAGTAAGTATGAGGCCTACGGCGAACGTCTAAGGGGTCTAGCGGCTCACCGGCACACTCACACTGCGCTTCGTATCCATCAACATTGCAACCGCCGCTTCGGACACTTTGCCCGTACAGTCCCCCGAGGTCTTGGCAGGGGTGAGGGCTACGGTGACACCGTCGTAACATTCCTCGAGCGCGCTGACAATGCCACCCTAGATGTGGCGGCTGAGATATTGGGCCTTCCCGCATCTAGCCTACCCAGCAACACTCGCTCCGAAATGTCTCTTCCCATACGTTTCGGCGGCATGGGGGTGGGGGATTTGGCTGCCTTGGCGGATGCGGCCCATGTCGGTGCGGCCGGTTTGGCAGTGGGCTCAGCTATTCGTTTCCTTACAACACAAGACTCTCGCGTGCGCGGGGATTCCCAAGACGATGCTCCAATGGAGCCGACCATGTATGGACGGTTAGCGAGTGCTATGACCACAGCGGTGTCCCGTAGGCACGGTACACCGGACGGAGACGACGGCGATAACGAACCCATGTGGTCGTTAGAACTCGCTTCGTCGTGGGCGCGCTTGGACGCTGCGTGCGGTTCTCACGCTCTCGCCGAGTCTGAACCCTTGATAACCACAGCCTTAGCGATGCTCCCCCCGAAACGTCCAACGGTGGCTCGCGCCGGCTGCGTTGCCGAAGCCCGATCAAACAACGAGCATATTGCCCTGTCCCTTGATGGCCTACCCTCGCTCGTCCCTCTTTCTGCGTTTGCCACGGACATCTTTCCAAAGCTACAAGCCGACATCAGTGAGCGCGTCAACTTGTTTCGCTTCGCGAAGCTCGCTCCCACGTTTTCCAACCGCGCTCGGCCGGAGTCTAGGCGTTTTCTATCTCGTCTCGGCCACGGCGCCCTTGCGTTTTTGGCTTCGGACCCGCCTACTTCGGGTCGCCTGGGCGAGCTCCGTGACAAGTTCCCTGAGCACTACGACGCAGTTTTCCGCGTCGCGGTCTGTCGCATCTTCGGCCTACCCTCATCACGCATCCTCTCTTCTCTACGCTCCCCCATTGCTTGTGCTTCTTGCCATCTCTCGGTTCAAGCTATGCGGGGTGCGTTCTCGTCGGCGGGTGTTGACATGTCGGATGATGCGTGGGCCACCGCTTTTGCGGACCATTTGGCTCGTTGCGGCGGAGATGCTTCGGCCCACACCGCTCACTCTTGGTTAGTGACGGCCCTTGCGGAAATCATCTCCGAGGTTCGTGGCGCACTCGGGGTTGGCGTCGAGGTTCTCACAGATCCCACGATGTTAGTTCAACTCCCCAACGGCAACGACGGTCTCCCCGCGGATGTGGGTGTCTTGCATTATCACGGCATCCGAGGCTCAAAACTTGCCCTTGATGCCGTGGTTTCCGGTTTGTTCGGCGTGTCTAGCCCCCCGTCACCCGAAGTCGCTCTCCGCCATGCTGAGAAGACCAAGTTCGAGAAGTACTCGGAGGGGTTGAGGAGTCGCCCCGACATCCGCTTCATTCCCTTTGCAGTCACGGAATTTGGTACTCTTGGCGGCCACGCCACGGCTTTCTTGACGGAGCTAGCCAAGCAGGCAGCCGCATCTAAAGGGATGCACGTGGGCAAGTTGTTGGCCTCCTGGCGTCGAAAGGTCTCTCTCGCCGTCCATGTTGCTCACGCGGACAACGTCTTGCGTGGTTTGTCCGCCGCTGCGGACGGCACGGAGGCCGCTTCTTCCTCGGCTGGGATGCCTTCTCCAGCCACGGCGCTCTTCACCCGCGCCATGGGCCGCAAGCGTCCCCGTGCTTCCTCGAGCGGCGCGTGAGGCGCCGCTTGTCGCCTCCACGTGTTGCATTTTCGGCGTGGCTTCAGAGTTCCCTTAATTTAATCTGCTAGGTTTATGCACAATGTAGTGCTTTCCTTTTGCTGTGCTTTGGATTCCGTGATCCTCTTGTCACTCTTGCCCTCTTGTTTCCCCTCCCACTTTCCCTGTCCGTGCTCATCTGGTTCTTCTTGTAAGCAATTTATCCACATTCCGGGCCATTACTGGTGCAATGGCAAATTCCCGCGTTTAGCGACTGGGAGTCAGATTATGCCAAAGATGACAGCTTGCTTACATTTTGGATAAACAGGCACTAAAACACCTATTCGCTTTGTCTCCGCGCGTTGCCTTAGGCGGACTCAACATGGTACGTTTACTAACCGTTAAACCCCAATATTTTACCAATATAAGAATTTAGCGACTGGGAGTCAGATTATGCCATTGAGATAGACTGAAGGTCTGCATAGGCTACTAATCCGGGGGTTTGGCGACGAGCCAGCCGAAAAATAGCCAGGCCGCCGGGGTTTCGCTCATGGTGGGGTCGATGTACTTGCCGGTGACGACGTCGCTGGTTTTCGACCAACCACCCATGTAGCGGATTTTGGTAAGGGGTGCGCCGATGCATGCGGCTGCGGACGCCGCGCCTTTACGTAGGCTATGCGATGTCCACTTGAATTGCGTGGGGGGGGCAGCGTCGATGGTGTTGCACGCCTCACGAATCCACTCGGTGATGGTCCCGGCCGTCCACGTGTGTGGCTGTTCCTCGGGCGTGACGGCCCAAAAAGCAGTTGGTCCGGACCCAGTGCCGAGGATGTTGCAGTAACTGGTGCGTCCAGCGGTAAACGCCTCCAGGAGGTCCGCGAGTAGCGGTACTGCAGTAATAGGGAGTTGCAGGAGCGGTTTATCGGCCGCGGTCCTACGCTGGTCTCCCTTTGATTTTCGTACAAATAACAGTATGTTACCGCCCGTTCGGTCGACCGCGATGTCGTCCATGTGGCAACGTACGCCGGTTTCTGCGCGGCAAAAATAGCAGTAGTTGGTGCAGACTGCGAGCATCGCGCGGAACGTCTTGATATGTACGAGGTTGTCCGGCTGCCAGGTGAGCGCGCGGTAGTGTCGATGGGCGAAGAGTAGCATCTGTTGTACGATTGGGGCTGGGAGCGGTACGCGAATGTCGGGGGCGGTGATGGGCTGCTGCTGCATGGCGAGCCCCCGACGTGCGTCCGTGAGAAGGGGTCCTAGCGCCACGGGCTCCTTCAGGTGGTCGCGAAAGAACTTATTTATGGCCGAGAAGTAGGGCTGGAGGCTGTTGGCTGCGATGGTTCCGGATCGGGCGAGCCACGCTGTAAATCGAAGCATGTCGGCCGCGGTCGCCTCGAGGGGTGTGATTCCTTCCTCGTTGCAGAAAACAGTAAAACGGCGCATACCGGTGCCATAGTTGTTGTAGGTGGAGGGGGCGAGGGAGCCGGTGAGAAGGTCGAGCACGAGGTCGCCCAAGTCGTCCGTGCCGACGAGTGTGCCGACATGGTTGCGCATCGAGGCGTGCCACGGTGCGTGGGCCGCAGGTTCGACTAGTCGGTACTTTACGGGTGCGGCTGGGCAGTCGGTGTCCGCGGATGTCCGGTCGTGCCGCGGTCTTGTCGAGGACGTCCGGGTGGTCGGTGTTGGGTGGAGTGTACCACGTGTTCGGTAGAGCCAGGACGGGGCGGTACGTGGAAAGCCGTGACGCTCCAGCCGGGCGGTCCGACGCCCTCGTACGCTCCGCGCTTGCCCGGAAAGAATAAATCTCGGGAGGGGGGGTACAGGATCTGTTCGTCGGAAATTTCGCTTAGTAGTTGGTACCACTGTTTGGCGGGCCAGTAAGGCGCGATGACTGTTGCTTCGGCCCCTGATTGGCGTAACTTCTGGACGAGGTCTGGGAGTAGCGTCCACGGTGGGTTGCACCAGTTCGTCTCTGCTGTCCAGCGGTTGTCGGGTAGATGAAGGCAGTCCACGGCTTCGGAGGTGGGGTCTCGCCAGCGGGCGTTGTAGCGGGGAAGCTGCGTATTGCCCTGCGTGGCAAACCTGTCGATGGAGTGGGGGCCCCACAGGGAATTCAGGTAAGTGAATATGCGGGGGTTGAGTTGCCAGTCGTCCCTGTCGGTTTCGCGGCTCAGTCGGTCGGCCCAGACGTTGGCTGCGGAGCGAATATACCGCGCGCGGATGCTGATGTCGTTGGTGTCGATGAGTTCCCACAGTTTTCGTAGTTCGTCCATCATAGCTGGGGACCTCGAAGTTAGATGACTGAGGACTGCCACCACTGCTTGGTTGTCCTCGTGCAGGAGGACTTTGCGGCCGCGCAGGAGGGGCAAGAACGACAGGACGGCGAGTCGCACGGCCTTTAATTCCTTCCAGGTGATGTGCTGCTGCTGGTCTGTCGCTCCCCAGAAACCACGGGCTTCCAACTGTTCGTTTAATACAGCTCCCCAGCCGTAACCTGAGCTGTCGCAGTGCAGGTAGGCGGTCTCGATGGGGGCGAATATGGAGCGGCCGTTGTTGGCGGAGGGGACTTGCGTCCACCATTGGAGGTCTCGTCGCAACTGGTAGGTGAGTTTCACCCGGCCTCCCCATCCCGTGCGCGTAGCGAGGACGTCGTGTAGTTCGCGTAGGTAGAATCGGGCTGCTGGAATGGCGAGGTACAGGTACTGTGCTTTTCCGGCGAGCACCGCGAGCTGCCGGGCAGGGAGCCATCGTGCGTCGCGCGTAGAGCGTTGTAGGAGGGTCCGGGCTAAGGTAGCGATGGCCTGTAGTTTCGAAACAGGGGCTCGGAACGTAGAGGTTGTGGTGTCGATTTGGAGGCCGAGGTGTTCGCAGATTTGCGTCGGCTCCCAGTGGCCTTTCTTGGGGTTGCGTCCTAGCCCGAGGCGGTCGAGTAGGCACGCGACGCGGTCTCGGAGTTGTAACGCTGCGTCTCTGCTGTCGGCAAAAAATAGGAAGTCGTCCATGTACGGGAGTAATCGGACACCCCGCCATCGAGAGTTGCGCAGATAGCGACGGGACGGTGTAGGTCGTGTGGGCTGGTGTTGCGTAGCTAGACGGGGGTTGCGTACGGTGGGGTTGAGCAGTGGTTCGCGTAAGTGCCGGATAAAAACTTCGGTAAGCCGGCAAAAATAGTAACTGCTGCATTTCCAGCCCATCGGAAGCCCGGCGAGTCTGTACAGTGTTCCGCGATAATTTACCGTGAAGAAGTCTCTGTCCTCCTCCCGTATGCCCAGGGTGTAGTAGCCGTCCGCTAGGTCGAAAGACACCATCCAGTCGCCGGCCCGTGTCAAATTCTTGAGGTGCTTGAGTGTCTCGAAAGTTAGCTTGTGGTCCTTGCAGTACTTGTTCAGGGGGCGTAAGTCGATAATTAGTCGCCATTTGTTTTCGCCCGGTTTCGGGACTAAAAACATTCTGGAAACCCATCTGCTGCGCTGGCCTGGCTCCCAGGCGCCTGACTGCAGGAATCGGGGAAGCTCGGAGTCCATGAAGTCGAGTTGCTGTTTTGTTGCGTTCAGCATGGAGGTGCCGCTGTTGAAAGGTGGGGGTCGCCGGCCGCCAATGAAAGGTATGCGAACCCCGTGACGAATCCAACCCAGAACTTGTTCGCTCGCGCCTAATCGCTTCCACTCGGACGCTCTTTTCCGCACGCGGTGTCGCATGAAGTTGGAACGGTCGTTGCAGGACGTGGCGCGGCGGGTCACACCGTCAGGCGTTCTTGTCCGGGTTCTTGGTCTTCGTGTCTTTGGGGTCGGCGTTGTCTCTCGGTGGCGGCTTGGGCTTGGGTTGGGGTCGGGGGTTCGGTGTCGGTGTAGGCCGGTCGGGGGGGGGTCGGTCGGGAGTCTTGCGCGCGAAGGTAGCTCCCGCGGCGGCTTTGGCGCTAGCGAGTAATGAACACTCGAGGGTCTTGTCGATGAACGCTCGGTGTAGGTTGTCGTACTCGGAGGAGGCAACGTCCGGTCGCGGTTTGAGGAACCGCTCGTAGGCGAGTTCCGCGAAAACGCGGTCCGAATCGCTCGTCTCCCCTCCGCCCTTGGTGTGTCGGATGTGGGATATCCGCACACGGGCGGCCTCCTCGAGCGCGCTGTGGGTGTGGTTGCTTTGACGCAGGGTGACGACCGCCGCCGCGAATTCCGGTGAGTCCTTGGGATAATTTTGAATGTCTTCCAGAGCTGATAAGCTCGCCGTGTTAGCGCAGGCGGCGTAGGCGGCGTGACAGGCCGTGGCGCGGTATTCTTCGAGCGTGGCGTTGTGCCGGCGGGCGGAGAGGTGGCGGTAGGTGTCACAGGTGAGCTTCCAGATTTGTGGGCCGTTGAGATGTCGGGGGGGTAGCTCGAGGCCGGGGGCAATGTAGGGTCCCCATAGCTCTGTGTCGATGTGGTAGTCCTCATCTGGCAGGGCTGCTGGGGTTACCGTCGTCGCTGGGGCTGGGGCCAGGGGTCGCACGGTGGGGTCGATCGAGGGTAGCTCGGTCGGCAGCTGGGCGCTGCGGGCGTCGTGCTCCGCAATTCCACCCTTCGGCGTGTCGAATACGCCGACGGGACTGGCTAGCTGTGTGCTGACTTGCTTAGCTGCTGCTAGTTGAGTGATGATGGTCGAGCTAAGCGTAGCCGTTAGTTCGGTAAAGGCTTGCTGAAAACGGCCATTTAGTCGCTCCTCTGAAGCGGCCGCGTTAGCGAGTAAGCGTTGCTCCTGTTCTTTGAATTCTAATGATGTAACAAATTCCGGCGCGTCGCGAATTTCGTCGTCGACTTGTCTGTCTGTAGCCATCGTATATTCGAGCAGGGTAAAGAGTCTCGGCCGTGGTAGACGCGGTCGAGGGTAAGCTGTCACCTTGCGCAGCTACGAGAGCTACGATGCCTGTTGCGCGAGCCGAATGGGCGAGCGCAAAGGCAGAAGGTGGCTGCTACCAGCTAGAGGAGCTGCTTTATAGGTAAAGCAGGTGGGCGTCCGCCGCGGACAATTTACTGCGCTTGTGACGCTTTGTCTCCGCGCGTTGCCTTAGGCGGACTCAACATGGTACGTTTACTAACCGTTAAACCCCAATATTTTACCAATATAAGAATTTATTATTGCTATTTCGGCTGATACCGATGACGTGGAGGCCATCTCTGACACCAGGGGCCACCCTCCAAACCAGTTGAAGAACGAGGACTCGTGAAAGCACTGATTTGCTCCCGATTTTAAATTGTATTTGGATTCTAGAAATTGGCCCCTGTGTCGTGCCAATAATTTCCGCAGCTGCAATAAGTAGTCTGTAGTCCATAGATTCGCGAGCTGCACGGGTGTCGCTAGTCATGGATACTGCGATAAAAGTCAACAAGGTATTTGCTGATCGAACACAACTATCTCAGCAGTAGCAAGAAGAACGTAGTGCACGTCAGCGATGCCTAACAGGGGCCGAGTGTGAGTGGGGTGGCAGTACCACCGAGTTCAAGCGTTTATGTATGTTGTTGACGGGAGGAGTCGCCTTCACTCCTATTCGGACTCCGCAATCTGCGACATCCACCCCTGCTCCCCCCCCCCCCCCTCTCCCCCATTAATGCACATATTGCGCCCGCCGTAATTGGGTGGGCTCGCATGCGGAAAAGGTGCGTGGTGCGAGCTGTGCTGTTATGTGTGGCACTAGGAACTGAGGGAGTGTACATGTACATGTACATGTACATGAAATATATTTACAGGAGCAGTTATTATTATTTATAAGGTATGCCTGGTGTGGCTGATAAATCAGGGTATCTGGCTGTGGTAAAATGAAATGAATGTTTTGATATTGACCTCTAGGAGCAGATATATCATCGCCTTGTCCGCGCCATTTGTCGCCTGCAGGCCTAGCAATGTGCCGGCACTGCACGTTATGGTTATTCTACAGTATGCGACGTGTAAGCTACACCGTCAAGTCGCTTTCCTCTCTAGCAGGGGATCTCGCGGAAGGTCTGGCAGCACTCGGGGCGACTCCGGCTGATGGCGGTAGCCGTCGCCAATAGTTCCGCCTCTGTTGCCCCTAGCTCGCGAAGTCGGTTCAGCTCAGCGACGCCCTTCACACGGTCCTCAGCGAGTGTCCATAGGGTCGAGATGCTCGTGTCATAAGATTGATGAGTCAACGTAGATGTGAAACTTCCCGACGGTGAGGTCATTTCGCAGTCGGAGAACATGCTTGACGTCGAGGATGACGAAGACTCGCGCAGGTCGGAATACTCCAGGGTCAAGTCACTGCAAAGGGAAGGCATGATATGAACTTGGCGAGTATGGAATAACGACCGTTCTTGTTGCTGTAATATGCTCCGAGGGACGTGGAGGGGAGCCAGCGATAGGAGAAGGCAAGATATGTAGAGAGTTTGTGGTTGACACGCTGCGGTATCCCACCTATAAGTAGTGTCCGTGCGACGACCCCTCACCGCATCGCACGAGCTGTACCCGGTACCTGTACCGTAAGGGGTGATGATCGGCAATATATATCTCTTTTATTTGAGTACGCCCGTACAGGTATAGTACGGGTATGATGTGTCAGTGCGCTGCAGTGATACGTCCGCCCTCGAAATTATTGTACATGAAGTAATGAATAATAAAATGCGGAATAAAAAAAGGACGGGCGGTGTGGGCCGGCCGGTGTAGCTGCGGGGGTGGGAGGTGGTGGGCGGCGTAGGTGGTTCGTAAACACTTGCGTGAGTTTGCAAAAGTAGTAGGCGGAGCCTGACCACCCCATGGGGAGGCACGCGAGGCGCCATAAGGTGCCGCGGTAGTTGACCGTGAAGTAATCCCGGTCTTCCTCCCGGATGCCAAGGGTGTAGTACCCATCGGCGAGGTCGAGTGAGACGAAGTAGTCCCCCGGTCGAGATAGATGGCGGAGGTGCTTGAGGGTCTCGCAAGTCATGTTGAACGTCGAGCAGTAGCGGTTGAGTTCGCGAAGGTCGATAATCAAGCGCCATTGATTGCATCCGGGTTTTGGAACCAAGAACATCCGGGAGACGTAGCGTGGGTTCGTAGAGCGCTCCCACGCGCCGCAAGCTTCGAAGCGTGGTAGTTCCGAGTTGAGAAACTCGAGTTGGTCGGGTGTGGCGTCTAGCATGGAGATGCCATGGTTGAACGGCTTGGGACGTAGGCCGTGCTTGAACTTCACACGTACGCCGTGGCGGATCCAACTTAGGACTTGGCCGCTCGCGCCGATGCGCTCCCACTCCCGCCATTTTCGACGTACGCGGTGGCGCATGAAGGAAGATGTCGGGGAGCAGGAATCGGCGCGGCGGGCTACACCATCATTTCTTGCTTGGGGTCTTAGCCGAGTCGGTCGGCTTGGGTGGGAGGGTTGCTCGTGCCGCGGCTGCTGCTGCTGCGGCGGCCTTGCGTTTGTCGGCGGCGGCTTTGCGGCTACGAGCGTCGGGGCCGTTGGGCTTGTCCGGTGTGACCTTCGCGAAAGCGGCGCCGGCGGCGGCCTTGCTGGCAACGTGTAAGCTGACTTCAAGCGTGCGGTCGACGAAAGCTTGGCGTAGCGCGTCCAATGTGCCGGAGACCGCGGTAGGACGCGGTCGGCAAAAGCGTTCGTGTGCCAATTCGGCGAACACGCGGTCCGCATCCGTGCTCGTTTGTCCGCCCTTGGTGAGGCGGAGGAAGCCCAATCGAGTACGGGCGGCCTCCTCCGTCGCTGTGTGGGTGCGATGGCCCGCTCGGATGAGGGCAATCGCTGCCGCCTGCTCTTTAGGTAGAGGTGGGCCGTGCGACAACGTGTCCAAAGCCTCGCCAATTGCCGCGTTGGCGCAACTGTCGAAGAAGGCATAGCACCCGATGTGTAGGTACTCGTCGTATGCCGCTTGGGTGCGTTTGTCGCTTAGGGCACGGGCGGTGTCGTCCGTGAGAGTCCACAGACGTGGCTCCTCGACGTCTCGGGGGGGACGTTCGAGGCCGGCCGGGATGACTTCGCCGTAGTAGGTGAAGTCGACAAACTCGGCCGCGGAGGGGTCGGGTTCGTCGTCGAGCAGGTCGATAGGTGGCTCGGGGGCCTCCTTACCACCCTCCGTCGCTGTGGTCGCGTCGGTGGGAATGGACTGCTGTTGATAAGTAGTAGCAGGTGTGGCTGTCTTTGGCCGGAGCTGAGCGAGTAAGGCAGCGTTAGCCGCCAAAAACTGCTCAGTAATCCGTTGCTCCAATGCCAAAACTGCCGTACGAATCTGCTCGGCTGTGCGTTGTTCGAGTGTAGTAGCGTGAGGGTCGGCCGCTGCGGCGGACGTAGACTGCTCAGGCTGCATATTGGGGAACTGCGTAGCTGAACGAGGGGAAGTGTCGCGTGACGCTCGAGTGCGCATGGGACGAAAAGGTAAAACTGACACCCTGCTCGACTACGAGAGTCGAGACTGCATTCGCGCGAAGCCTAGATTGGCTGAGCGCGAAAGCAGAAAGTGCCTAGGCTCGTGGCTAGCTACGGCTTATAAGGCACGGGCTAGCTAGAGCTGACCGTTGGGGAAGTCGTTGGTCGTTGGTTGCGTCTAACTGCAAGGCGAGGCGGTTGCCATGCAGGCGAGACGCGCCGATATTAACGGTAACAGTAACCGCTAGAGTTACTGTCCCGTACACATGATATTGGATATGCAAACCTCTAGATTCAAATCAATCTGACCATAATTAGGATTTACATGTACAGGTTGCGCTGTGTTTCTTGCAATTTTACGCATATAATATAAAGTGTATTTTTTAGGGAATAGAGCACTTAACCATCGTGGCCGATTTGAAGGGGCACTCAAAATTGCTGCTTGACTTATGCCCGGCATTCTTTTTTTGTCCTTTATTTATATATAATGAAGCTTTGTATCGCCTTTCTCATAGGTCAGAGCATAACCTAACGATCCTTGGCGCTTCCGGCCGTTGCAATTTATTTACGCATGGAATCACATGTATTTTTGAGGGAATATTGCACTAAACTGTTGTGTTGGCCGAGTTATATTGGAAAGGGCACTGAAGATTGCTGCTTTACTTGGTTGCTTCGTAGATGTACGGGTACTTATACCCCGCATGCTTCGTTCTTAAATGATACGATGGGCCCCGAAAACATCGTACATACAAATCAAATGCGGAATAATACATGCTAGTACAAATGCGGTGTTACGATGTTTTTTGCTATATGTGACATTGCGTATGATGTGCCGTTTTACATCAAGGGATGAATGCTGCAATAAATGTACTGGTACGGGATGAAATGTACTGGTACGAGTAGTGATTTGCTTCCTGTCATAATTAAATAAAATATTATCCAACCACGGTGCCACTACATTTTCAGTACCTATGTACTGTGCATGTGTTGCCCAAGCAATAGCGGGTCGGGAGAATGGGTAAGTGCCGGGTAGTTAGGGTTCCCCTCCCTGCTTGTCTTTTACCTTTACACAGTTTAAAGCCGGTTCTTAGGTGAATTTTGCCACCATCCGCGAAAGATGAGATGTTAGTCGTGAGAATGGGTGGTATTTGTGGTACGTGTACCACAGAAACGGCTCATCTTTGGAGCCTCCATACAACCTCCAAACCGAGAGATGCGTCACGCAGCCGGTTAAAAAATGTGCCTTAGCAAATGGCGTTGCATACACACACAATTCGACTTAATTGCAATATTCATACCTTATTAAAAATGCACGTTATCAATAATAATAAATTGTCATATTGAAATTATAGAGGTTTAAATTACACTAGGGGCGAGAATAGTCGGGCGTTGCCACGACGTGACAAATTCTAACCGCTAGAGTACGCATGACACTGTGGGTAAAAACACAGACATGCGATACCCCTATATGGCGCGCCGACACACATAGGTCGTCCACGTTCTGCCTTTGCGCGAGCACAACTCACGCAACGGCATCTAGACTCAAGCAGTCTAGTAAGGTGACTGATCTCTACTAGCACACGGTGTAGCTACTATCGAAAACATTCACACGGCAACTATGGCAGACAATTTACCAGAACACATGTACCCAACGGGGGACGACAGCGGGGACATCCGAGCGCCACCATCTGCAGCGCAGTTTGAAAACTTGTATAATCTTGTTAACAAGATGCTCATGAAGGTAGACGGCGACCAAACGAAACCGCTAGCCCCTACCAAGCAGCATGACATTCCGTTAGTACCTGCCGACGCATTATCTGAGGATGGGAGCGTGGACGAGTACGCCACGCCTTTATCTGCTCATTCGACCAAGCCCGCGTACATCGACCCGCGCCGGGGTCGACTTAGTCCCACGAGCGTTCAACGACATTTTACCGCCTATCAACGCTTTTATACCGGGCATGTGGACGCCTCGACACGACGAGACTTACAGGTTCCTAACCGAAGAAAAACTTATTTCCTCTCGCGACGAGTATCGACACCTAGCGTGCTATGGCGTTTACTCTGCGGCCGCGGACGCGGCGCTCGAAACAGCTATGGCAACGGTTTGTTCGACAACCACTACCGAAGCGGAACGAGCGCACGCCTGAGATATTACATACGCGGCCGTTCGGACACACAAGCCGTCGAGTCGCGACTTACCTACGTCCGACGATTCAAAGGCAAGAAGGCCCTTACCGGAGAGGAGCAAGTAGCCGAACGCCTCGTCTACTCCAGGTTCTTCGACACACATGCGGCCGACCGCAGCACCAACGGCGTCGACGGCCTCCTCGCGGCCCTGGAAGACAAATGAATCGAAGTTAGTCTCCACGCGGCCGCAAAAGCTCAAGCTGCTCAAACCTTTAAGCAGTCGACGCCCGGCAAGGGCGACGGAGGCAACCCCGACAGACCTACCGCGAGGCCGGACAAGAACCTCAAAGAAAAGGAACTCACGGACAAGGAAAAACGCGAGAAGCGCGACAAGGACAAGACTCGCCAACACAAAAAGCCCGAGCCCGAGGCAGAGGGCTGATGGTGTGCACCGCCGCGCCGATTCCTGCAACCCAGCCTCCGACTACATGCGACATCGCGTGCGACGGAGCTGGCGCGAGTGGGAGAAAATCGGCGCGAGCGTGCAAACCCTATAGTGGATCCGGGAGGGAGTATCGATACCGTTCAAAAACAACCGCCCACCCCCACGATTCAACCAAGGAGTGTCGTTACTCGACGCTACCCCTACCCAACTCGAATTCGTCGAACGCGAATTAGCGCGCTTTGTACAGGCCGGCGCTTGGGAGCCTTCGACATGCAGCGACTACGTCTTCAGGCTATTCCTAGTACCGAAACCGGGCGTCAACCAGTGGCGACTAATCTGCGACCTACGCCCACTCAACAAGTACTGCGTGCGAAAACGACTCAAGATGGAGACGCTACTCGGGGTACGGCGCCTCACCCGAAAGGGGGACTATATATTTAGCTTCGACCTACAAGACGGGTTTTACGCACTGGGCATCAACCCAACGGACCGATACTACTTCACCGTCAACGTCCGAGGCCAACTCTATATAGACTAGCAGGGCTGCCTACGGGTTGGTCCCTATCTCCGTTTTACTTCTGCAAGATGACGCTACCCTTCGTAAACTTCCTGCGCAACCCAGACCCCGAAGAACATGTAACGCCGACGAGCAATTGTTCGAAGACCTACCTCAGACGAACGCGGTGGTGCGGCGCCAGGATACTACCCTACGTCGACGACTTTCTACTCTTCGCGTCGACATAGGAAAAGGCGCTCACCTTACGCCACCGCCTAGCACAACTGCTCGACCGGCTCGGTCTCCTCCGACACCCCACCAAGGGTTTTTGGACACCGGCGCAAGTCGGGAACCACCGGGGTATCGACATCGACACGGCGTCATGCTACTTCTACGCGCCGGAGCAAAAACTCAACAAGATTGCGCAACAAGCCAGACACCTCATCGGCAGAGCTACACGGAACGCGCGTTGCTTACCCGTAAAAGACCTACAGTCACTTGCATGTATCAGGCCCAATACCTTTTCTTGGAAATTCCGGCGGCCAGATTCTTCCTCCGCGAACTTCACTCCGTCGTCGGCGAGAAGAGGGGTGGCCTCGTCCGGCTAACCCCTAGCTACGTCGCGACCTACAGTGGTGGACATAGGTGCCCAGTCAGTCCAACAGCAAGCCCA
The DNA here is from genome assembly GCA_026401115.1 of Tetraselmis chui. Classification (NCBI taxonomy): domain Eukaryota; kingdom Viridiplantae; phylum Chlorophyta; class Chlorodendrophyceae; order Chlorodendrales; family Chlorodendraceae; genus Tetraselmis; species Tetraselmis chui. Next base: position 105,081 of record JAPMLY010000696.1, read on the forward strand.
TCCACAAACCCATAGAAACAACATATCTGCACACGGACAGCTCCGGTTATGGATGGGGTGCGGTACTAAACGAGCAAGTCGGGGCTCGAGGATTTTGGAGCAAGGAAGACGAACAACAACACATTACCTGGAAGGAGCTGAAGGCCGTCCGTCAGGGTGTCGAGTTTTCCTACCACAATTGGCACGCCGCAACGTCCTCCTTCACGAAGACAACCATGCAGTATGTCACAATTTGACAAGCTTTACCTCACGGTCGCCAGTTATGGACGATCTACGACGATTATGGTGCCTACTCGACACGAACAACATCACTATCAGGGCCCGCTACATCAGTTTGCGGCCAACGCCTGGGCCGACAAGCTTAGTCGACACCTCGACAGCGACGACAAGAGACTAGACCCGGTACTGTTTGCAGAACTTGACGCGAGGTTCGGAAAACATTCGATCGACCACTTCGCCTCGGCCCTCAACACCTTCTTACCCCGCTACAACGCAGGCTAGAAAGACCCCACGTGCGAGGCAGTGGACGCCCTCCACCTCCCAGACAACGACTGGCGCAAGGAAAACATTTGGTGCAACCCACCATGGCCCCTCCTACCCAACCTCGTCCAAGAACTTCGACAGAGGGGCGCAGCAGCTACCGTAGTCGCCCCTCGCTGGACAGGAAAGGTCTCGCACCAGGCGCTTACCGAGCTGGCTTCCGAGGAAATCATCATCGCTCCACGCCGAGACTTGTTCTAACCAGGACGGCGGGCGCTACGCGGTACAACAGGCAGTCCACACTGGCATGTGACAATACTACGCGTTCCCTTCCGGCTTGGCTCTACCTTAAACGAGGAGCGGTCAGTGCTACGTTAGCACTACATACGGGAATACACAGCGAGCCAAGAATCCCTCACCCCCAGCCCGGCCGTAAAGCACAGCCTAAGTATCGGGTTACCATCACAGCCGCCACCAACCCTTGGATCGAGACGATGAAACCGTATACATTACCAAAATTCTCGGTTCAGACGCACTTGGCGCGACGACCCTGACTCTCCTCGCCGCAGCATGGGCACCTAGCACGGCAGCAACGTACGGCAGTACTATCCGCCGCTACGTCGATTTATGTACGGAACAACAACTCGCGCCGCTAGCTGCCACACCGGCGCACATGGCACGCTACCGCGCGTGGCTGGGTCAACTAGGTACCATCAAGGCCTCGAGTCTCCAGCCGTACCTATCAGCAGTCAACGGCTTCTTCAAGGACCACTGCCTCGAAGCAATTGCCCTCGGAGATCTGGTCGCGAAGGTGAGAAAAGGACTAGCGGCCTCACAAGTCGCGATTGACGACACGCAAGTACGGGTCCACCTCCCCGCCTCTATCATCGTAAAAGCCCTACGCATGGCTCAAGCCCTACGCCTCTAACTCACGGCGGCCACTTCGCGTGAACTGCTCCAAGCCAGCCCAGCACGAGATCAAGTACGTTTACTACGGGCATGCACTACTGTGGTACTACTATGCTTATTCTTCAAGAGAGGGGGCGCACGCATAGGCTGCTTAACAGGGGACCTCGTCGCCTCCGAGGCAGACGGACTTCGCTTGTACCACCGTACAAGAAAGGGCCAACGCGAAGTGTCAGCGGAACGCAAACTACTATGCCACCTACCGCCCACAATACACACCAAGGTAATTCGCATGTTACTGTTCATCGACACTATTCGGCACACGCTCTTGGGGGGAAAATACCCGACTTCGCGGTGGGCGATTAGCACCTCGGAACGACACGAAAAATGGACAGCCAACACGCTCACGGGATGGCTCACCGAGGTCACTTTGGCACTACAAGAACGACCCCCAGACTGTTACAGCTGGACCTCGCACTCCCTCCGAAAAGGGGATGTGACAGCCGCATACAATATCGGCGTTACGCTACAGAAGATCGAACACTTCGGTGGCTGGTCAACGGAGTTCAGCGTTGTCCTCGACTACATCGACCCGACCGCCCTTGCATGACGATCAGAGTGGTTCCTCTTCGGCTGCCTCCACACCATGGGGTGGCCAACCTACGACGAACAACCCGCCCAATGGAGACAACATGGCAAACGGAACCTCCCCCTGCTTCGTAAATGGTCATATTGAAATATAGAGGTTTAAATTACATTGGGGGAGAGAATAGTCGGGCGTTGCCACGACGTTACAAATTCTAACCGCTAGAGTACGCATGACACTATGGGTAAAAACGCAGACATGCGTTACCCCTATCTAACGCGCCGACACACATAGGTCGTCCACCTTCTGCCTTTGCGCGAGCACAGCTCACGCAACCCTCCCTCCCGATTCCCTCAATTAGCGTACGTACCGGGCCCTAGCCCCTTGCGAGCAAAAAATGTAAGAGATCGACACTTTTGGCAAACGGAGCCTCCCCCTGCTTTATTGTAAATGCGAAATGTAACATAGCAAAAGGCGCCGAAATAACCCAGCTGTACTATGACTCAGATGTACTATCCCTGCTTGTATTATTCCGCATTTATGTACATATTATTCCGCGTTTTATTTATGTACGATGTTTTCGGGGCCCGACGTATCATCGTGGCGCTCTGACGCATCAAAGGAGTGACAATAAGAGGATCATCACGGAAGCCAAAGCACGGCAACGGGAAGCGCTGAGGATCCATACATTGTGCTCGAACCAATGAGAAGGGTGATACAAAGCTGCACACAGAAAATAATATAACAATCAAGCAGCAATTTTGAGTGCCTGTCCGTGCTCATCTGGTTCTTCTTGTAAGCAAAATTTTGAGTGCCCCTTCAAATATAACGCGGCCACGATAGTTATGTGCAATATTCCCTAAAAAATACCTATACATTATTACATGCGTAAAATTGCAAGAAACACAGCGCAACCTATGCATGTAAATCCTAATTGACTTGTTTTATTCCGCATTTTATTATTCATTACTTCATTCATGCATGATAATTTCGGGGGCGGAGGTATCACTGCAGCGCACTGAGACATCAAACCTGTACTATACAAGTAGCGGCGTACTTAAATAAACTGCGCTATATATTGCTTTATTGCTGATGATCATCACGGCATATGGTACAGGTACCTGGTACAGCTCGTGCGTTGGTGAGGGGTCGTCGCACGGACACTACTTATAGGTGGGATACCGCAGGCTGCCAACCACAAACTCTTTACATATCTTGTCTTCGCCTAACGCAGATTCCCCTCCACGTCCCTCGGAGCATATTAAACCAACGAGAACCGTCGTTCTTCCATACTCGCCAAGTCCATATCATGCCTTCCCTTTGCAGCGACCTGACCCTGGAGTATTCCGACCTGCGCGAGTCTTCGTCATCCTCGACGTCAAGCATGTTCTCCGACTGCGAAATGACCTCACCATCGGGAAGTTTCACATCTACGTTGACTCATCAGTCTTATGACACGAGCATGTCGACCCTATGGACACTCGCTGAGGACCGTGTGAAGGGCGTCGCTGAGCTGAACCGACTTCGCGAGCTAGGGGCAACAGAAGCGGAACTATTGGCCACGGCTACCGCCATCAGCCGGAGTCGCCCCGAGTGCTGCCAGACCTTCCGCGAGATCCCCTGCTAGAGGGGAAAGCGACTTGACGGTGTAGCGTACACGTCGCATACTGTAGAATAACCATAAGGTGCAGTGCCGGCACATTGCTAGGCCTGCAGGCGACGAATGGCGCGGAGGAGGCGATGATACATCTATCTGCGCGGAGGAGGTCAATATCAAAACATTTATTTCATTTTACCACAGCCAGATACCCTGATTTATCAGACACACGAGCGAAATAATAGGCAGACATCGTAAATAAACAACTCCTGTAAATATATTTCATGTACATGTACATGTACATGTACACTCCCTCAGTTCCAAGTGCCCCAGCAAATAACAGCAAAGCTCATCGCACCACGCACCTTTTATGCATTCAAGCCCACCCAAGTACGGCGGGCGCAATATGTGCATTAATGGGGGAGGGGGGGGCAAGGGTGGATGTCGCAGATCGCGGAATCCGAAGAGGAGTGAGGGCGACTCGTCACGTCAACAACATACAGAAACGCTTGGCCTCGGCGGTACTCTGCCACCCCACTCACACTTGGTACCTGTTAGGCATCGCTGACGTGCACTACTTTGTTCTTGCTACTGCTGAGATAGTTGTGTTCCATCAGCAAATGCCTTGCTGACATTTGTCGCAGTATTCATGACTAGCGACACCCGTACAGCTCGCGAGTCTCTGTACTTTTTCAGCTGCGGATGTTTTTGGACCAAACAGGGACCAATTTCTAAATTCCAATTACTATTTAAAATCACGAGCAAGTCAGAGCTTGTTCGTCGACTGGTTTCGGGGGTGGCCCTGGTGTCGGAGATGTCTTTCACGGCATCGGTTTCGCTGTACGCCTGCTCTACCTTGCGCTACCCGCTAGAACCATGGCAACTCGCGTTCCATTCGCCGAAACAGCAAAAGCGGGAATTTGGCACTGCACCAGTAATGGCCCGAAATGTCAAGGACGAATAAGGGCAAATCCAATTTAATTAAGGATATAAAAAATCTGATAACGAGTACTGACTACGACTTGGTTCGAAACAGTATTGGCAATGTATCCGCCCGGTATTTATCCATCTTCCCTGTGCCGCGTCTTGGATTCCGCGACCCTCTTGTCACTCTCGCCCTACTTGGCTCCCTCTTTCCCTGTCCTCGTGTCCATCGTGTTTTTTCTATTTCAAGAATATTTATCCGCCATCTGTCCCTTATTAATCTAAATGTCCGCCTATTGTGTTTAATTACTTCAAATTGCACACAAGCAAATTAAGCATGCGAAGATATCGTCATCAAACTATGTGCCATTTTGATTGGTGCCCGCACTTTCTGAAAAAATGTAGCACTACTATCCCCAACCAAACAAGCTTCATATGCTTGCAATAAGCGGCGAGCAACACTCAAAAAGACATTTGGACAATAAAGCGAAAGACAAGAACTAAACCAAATAGTTGAGGAAACTTCATTTTATCTAGTTTTACAAGCCATGGTATCGCATTTTAAGAATCGCATTTACTTGAGGTGCTGATACCGGAAAGAAAGACTGACACACAAATTATCTTGGAATACATGCATATGAAAAAGTGAAACAACATCGGCATCCTAGTATGTAAGGATTATCGCATCTCGCCATAGCTACATGCACATGTATCTAGATGATTATTGACGTGCGATTCGTTGACAAGGAAAATGCGCAATGCTATTGATCATGAAAAATGAACGTTGTATAATGTGACAAGTAGCCCTATTGAGAGCTTATTGTAAATTCAAGTATGTCATGGCTTGCTGTTGCTTATGCAACAAATATGTGGAAGTGCATATGGAGAGATAAAGCGGAAAGATGTCGAACTATTTAGTGTTTAACCGTGGGATGTAATTACACAAAAGAATTGTTAAAAGGTTTTGTCATTACCATGTAATGGAGTAGGTTTAAGTACCTCCTACCTACCTAGCTTGCACATGCTCTCGCTTGGTCCTCGTGTGAGATGCCAGGGTTCTCGAAACGATCTAAACAGACTAGCGACGCGGCTTGTTTGTCTTGGGAAATCATACTAGCGCGTCGTCTAGCTAGTCCTGTTAAATGTACGTACTTGTGCGCACCGGGAGGTATTGGCACTACAATACGCATAACGACATAAGTACCCTTTAGCTTAATTGCAGAAGCGACGTGCCCAAGTTGGACGTCCTTCCCATGGAAAAGTACGGATCAAGTTATTAACGAGTACATGTACAATGTCAGGCAATGTACTATTGCAGGACAATTCTCGTCACACGCGTACCCTCCCCCTCTTGAAAGATCAATATGAGGCCAACCGGGAGGTTGACCTACGCGGTCTTGGCTCCTTTGCCGAAGTAATGTTTGGGACTATGGCATCCGCGTTTGATGAGGGTGCATGAAGTTGATGTACGCATGGGTCTTGGCAAAATCGTGCCATTGGGGCGTCTCCAAGAAATCTTGTAACGATGTAGTCCGATGAACCTCGTTCAACCGGTGTCGTACAGGTGGCATGACGCAAAATCTTTGACGTGCGTCATGAATTGTAAATATTTGCCTCTCATCAAGGTAACGCCTCAATGCGGACAACATATATGTGAGAAACTCCTCAATTGTCTCCTTCTAGAAAAGTCAATGGGACAACAAGTCATAGCGAAGGTGTAGAGCATAATCTTAATAAGTTGTTGACGTGAAACACATGGAGTAAACGAATTATTGCTAGAAGCCGTAATCTCTAACTTTGGTTCCCAATCTGCTCAATCGTTAAAGGTCCAAGCTGTCGATCACGCAGGTTATAGTTAGGCTGCCCACGAAGGAAGAGATTATTTTAAACGACTAACACCTTGTCTGCTCGAACAAAGTGCGGGGCTGTTGACGGTTATGAACGAGCTTGCATCTCATCCTTGTGCAGTTGTTACACCGCACGTACCATCGCATGAACCTCATGTAACAGTTTTAACCGCCATGTCGCGAAACCGGAATCCAAGGTCGCATGCAAAACAATAAGTCATTTGGCCCCTCTGGAGAAAAGCCTAAATTCGCCTCGAAGGGGTTGTGCTCAATTCCGAATGCACGAGTGGCGTTGTACGCAAATTCCACTTGAGTCGGCAGGTCCGTCCAATTCGCTCCATCGTAGCAGCAAAAGCATCGCAGAAGTTGCTGAAACATGTTGTTGACGCGCTCCGTTAGTCCGTCCAAACATGTTATGGGTGTCGACTAGAAGACATGTTGAGCCGGGTTCCAAGGCGTCTCCAAAGCGCCTTTCATAAACCGCTGACGAATTTCGGGTCGCGGTCACTAACCAGCACTCGGGGAAGTCATGTAGATTCCCTATAAGAACATTTTTTTGGTTTCCTGTGATGTTACGCTCTCGTGTACAGTCGTGGCAGAAAATAGGTCATTGGACTCAGAAGGTCTACCACAATTAACACACTATCAAAGCCATTGCTCATAGGCAAATGTGTCAAGTAGTTAAGTCCCGCAGTGTGCCACGGTCTAGGTGTAACAAGTAATGGGTAAAGAGTCGCAGCTATGTTGGGTTAAATCTTTGATTGTCGACACACGACGCAACGCTCACAAAAATCTTCAACATCTTGGCGAATTCGTTTCGACCAGAATCTTTCCAGCGCTTTAGCAAGAGTGCGAGCGACTCCTTTGTGACCATGTGACGAAATGTCGTGCTGAAGCTCATAGATCAATCTCAGTCGGAGCTCACACTTACGCGGAATACAATAAAGGCAATCGAGACGCCAGAATTTCCCGGCTATGGCTTCTATCCGATTATCTCTTGTCCACTCACCCTCGTCCCCATAAGACGAGTCTTGGGCGTACCCTTCGCGAACGAGATCAAAGAACTCCGGGCTCAATCGCAACGCGTTAACAATTAGTAAGTTTAATTGCGCGTCTTTTAGCAGCGTGTGGGACTTCTGTCGTAATTCTACATCCGACGGAACCTCGTCATCCCAATGGAATTGTTGCTTGAGGTACGAAGTTTGTTCTCCGACTAAACGGATGTGCTTCCTTCGGGGCTCCCTTGCGGTAAGCAAGCGTCATGAAACCCACAAACTGTTGCAAGTCCCGCAGGTAACGTGCTTGCCGCTTGTTCAGCATGTTGTTCGGTTGTCTGAGTAGATGTCGCAGTGTGTCGTGGTCTTTTACGACAAGGAACTTAGAGCACCCTTCAAGGCAACACATCCAATGCTTAACCGCTTCGCAAACGGCCGAAGCTTTCAAATCATAGGCAAAGTAGGTGTTGCCACGCTCAATTGAGTTCAGGTTATGCGCCCAATAAGATAGTGGTTGAAGTCCTCCCCCTCGGTCTTGCAACATGCATGTTGCAATCCCCACTGTCGAAGCATCCGTAGCCACGGTGAGCATCGCGTCCGATTTGACATCCGGAAGGATAAGGCATGGCGCGGAAATGAGCCGTACCTTGAGAGTCTCGAAGGCTTCCAAACAAGCAAGCGTTAGCGTAACCTTATGTGGTTGGGACTTCCGAATTAAGTCCTTCAATGGAGCCAGAAGGTCGCTAAAGTGGTGGATTAACTTGGCGTAGAAGTTGCAAACCTGCACGAGGCTGCAAATTTCCTTTTGCGTAGGCACTAGCCAGTCTGCAACGGCCTCGACTTTCTTTGCCGAAACTGAAAGTTTACCCGCAGAAGAGAAGACCAAACACATCGGTTGGAAGTGGTACTTCCTTGAGGACCACGTGGAATAAGGAATAAGTAGGTTGCGGCACTTATACACTGACCAAATAGTGGGCGACATGTTCACCAAACCAGTGCCATGACCTGCACTCACAAGACATCAAAGTGCAATGTTGGGAGGAGCATAACCAAGGCCACGCTTTATCCCGTAGCTGTCTTCATGGGGAGTGCTGTAAGTAGTACTAATTACTTATTAGTTACATATTGCTCGTGTTACGATGCGCATCGTTGTTGCCGCCCCTTCCTCTTCCCCCTCCTCCGCTCCAGCTCTTCTCCCTCTTCCTCCTTCCCGGCGTCGTTAACAACCGAATCTGGGGTTGCGGTACCGGTTGCATCCTCTACTCCCTTTACGGGTCGAAACATTGGGTTGCCGTGGGCATCATGGGCAACGTTGTCGACGAGGATGAAGTCGGCAAAGGTAAACAACGCTAAGCATGTGAGTGGCGGAGCGTGAGTGTTGGCGGCTACCTTTGCGGCCGGGCAAGGAGCAACTAATTGAGCGGCCGCGGGAGAAACAACTTCGCTAAGCATCGTGCGACGTTGACCGGCAAGATCACGCGGCTTGGAAAGCCTCGGGGCATTGACACGCACCGGTTAAGTCCGAGGACGAAGCGTCGTACTCGTCCATGCTAGGGAGGCAAGAATTTGCCTTCGTGCGATGTGCGTGAGCGACGTAAAAGAGAGAGCCGGCGTGAGCCGCGTGGCTCGAGAAAGAGCCGAGCCGTTTGAAATTACTGAAATCACCAACTGTAGGCCCAAGCATGATGCGTTTTGCCTCCCGGTAGACGGCTCTTTGTGAGACCAAAAAAGTTCGTCATGCTATTCGTCTCCGCGGGAGGAACCCTTTTCGAATAAGCAACTTCCACGTCCGTCCCGTATTGTTAAGGCTTCCGGGTAATATCCGATGTCATCCGGGATACTCCATTTCCATTACGTCTTTAGATTAACCATAGAACTTCCGCATACGGCAGGGATGGGGCTTAGTAGGCAACACATGCTTAGTACGAAGGTACTGAAAATATTACAAATATATTGGCCCCGTAGTTGGATGATTTTTGAAATTACGACAAGAAGCAAATTGCGACCAGTACCAATACGGGCCTTTCGCAAACGCAAGACGAGACGTAGGACGAGATAAAACGCTAACATGTACAAAACGTACAAAAGCAATTTCGGCCTACGTACGTTTAATTTCCAGTCCTTATCATCCCGTCCTGCGCTTGGGTCGTAGGATAGGATGAAATCGGCCTAAATCGGCTATCTTGTCCTACGGGTGTAGGATCAAAACTAGTATATTATGTTTGAGCTTCATGAGCCTTCCGTTAAAACCTTTTGAAATAAATAAATAAGCAAAAAACCTTATGTTGAACGATGCGCGCTTGACCTTCTGTTAAAGGTCATCGCGCGTGCTGTCACAGGGGTGTCGAAAACTGAAAGCTAGCGCAATGGCAAAGTCGCCTAAATTAGTGATACTAGGCAGGCTTAAGAACGCAGCGAGGCGTCGTTTAGGCGGTGGACGTAGCTTGGAGTTGGAAAGTGCAGAGCGAAGCGAGAGCAAAGGCGGGGATAGAGACCGCCACCCCGAACAGCAACCCCCGAGCCTCCCATGAGAGATCATGAGTGAATCTAGTAACTCCCGACCCCGAAGTCTGATGCAGCCGTATATGTGGCGGAGGTAGGAGGAGACGAGGGTGTTGGCGGGGCAACCCGTGCACTAGCATGTTCACGCCCGTCAGTGACCGACTGTCCGCCTGCTCCATAGTGACTTAACTTGCAACCGCGATGCGACCATTCGATAATATCACGACTCTAGTTTGGTGAAACTCGGGATCGAGTCCCTGTGACGTGTTGTGATTGTGACGAAGCTTCATAACTGCCCTTCTCCCGCCGCGATCACGCGTGCGCGACTTGCTATGGCGTGTTGGGCTTGTACCCATGAGCGTTTTAATCTCGTCCTATATCCAAATACAGGTGCGAAATACATGTTCTTCGACAGCGTAGGAGGAGATGACATTAAACGGTTTTAGTACGTTTTTGTACAGGATAGCAAAATTTCGTCTCGTCCTGCATTTCGTCCTGCGTTTGCGAAAGGCGCCTAATACAATTATTGCAACAATTCCACTTAATTCCAATATTTATTATGTATTGTGTTGTACTTAATATTTTCTAACCCGTACCAGTGCAATACAAATATTGCAATTCTACTTAATTGCAATATTCATCCATTAAAAAATGCACATCATCAATACATGCGAATTGTAACATAGCAAAAAACACCGTAACCCAGGTGTCCTAGCTTGTATTATTCCGCATTTTATTTATGTACGATATTTTCGGGGCCCAACGTATCATCATCGCAGCGCTCTGACACATAAGGGACAAGAGTGACAAGGGGATCATCACGGAATCCAAAAGGCTCAAAATGAAGCACTAGCGAGCAAAACCCCTATTTTGGACAACAATTCACGGGAATTGGCATTACGTCATGCTTACATAAGGGTTTGAAACGCGGTTTCGTCCAAGGAAAAGCCCTAGGGTTAGCCTAAATACCTGTGAAATTTCAGCCTGTGGTTCGGCGGGTAGCGGTGCTGTCGGCGGTGACAAGATGCGTCGGCCAGGATGGGTGAGAACTGCGTGATGGCCCTATTTTGGACAAAAACTCACGAGGCACGCTATCCTGACCTTATAAGGCCACCCTATAACCCACGAGCGGCCTACAACTCCTCGAGTAATTTAGCCAAGCCTTTCGGTGCACGTCCCTCGGAAGGAAGTGCAGCGTCGGGCGAAGACTCGCCGCCACAAGGAGGTAGGCCCATGTTGACATTACTGGTACCTCCCGCTCCAGCACCGAGTTCCGTGTTTTCACTCGCCTCTGCAGCTAACAAAAGGACGCTTGCACCGTCTTTACCAAGCGGAACAGGTTCATTGACAGTGAGGCCGTTGTTTTGATGGTTAGAGATGTCCTCGAGAGCCAAACGTTTGGGTACTCGTGAGTTCGCCATTATAGCGTGTCTCTTGCGGGCCGCCGAAATATCGGCCTTTCTACTGATAGCCCGCTTTACCAGTTCGTCTTGACACTCTCCGCACATGAACTCCACTTCAACCACAGCAGCCTCAATACGCTCTAAGGCAGTAGCAGCGTTGTCACATAGTGTCTCTGTCTCGACGTATAGGTTAGGGTCGGTGTTCTTTGGGTGATCCAAGGGTTCCTTGCCCGCGCATTGCAAGAGGTAGTCGTACTTTTCGTGACAGGTATCAACAGTAGAGCGCGCACCCTCCATCGCAGATAACATGTCTGGAACGCTGTCCATGAGCTTCTCGGCCTCCACCTTTAATTTGCTGAGCGTGCTTTCTTCTTTCGCAATGGTTTTCAGGGCGGCACGTACAGGGCCAGGCTGTCCGGCGTCGGCAAAATCCTCTGCTCGCGCGAGGAACTTTCCGACTTTTTCTCGGATCACGTCAGCTTGACTCGCCTTCTTGTGGACAGCCTCCCAACTCGACCTCAACCTCTTCATTTCTGTTTTCAAAGTTGTCACGGCACTGGATAGGAGTGTCTTCAGGTCAGGCCCGTCCCGTCTGAGCTTGTCCCTATTCTCTGTCAGAAGTACTGTCTCCTCGCATGTGAAAACTTGTGCGTACTTTGCCTCAGCGCGCCCCTTCCGGCCGACAGCAAGAGGATCGGGACGTAAGATGTCTTCCACGGCAGGTTGCCAAGCATCCATGCCCGACAAGGCCTCCATATCCCTCTTGGCCTGATCGGCCATCCTCGTGTACATAAGGTAGCGCCTCGCTGCCTCCTCCATTGGAGGCTCTTGGGTCGGAGGAGCTCGGCTTCTAGCGGTGCTGCTAGCGATGATGTTTTCGGCCCCTGCGAGAGCAGCGGGTCTTGTAGGCGCCTGGATTTGGGCTCTGCTAGCCCCTGGATCGTTGCTAGCCACGTTACTTCCGCTACTTGCTGAGTGGCGTGAAGAGGAGGCTGGAGGGGGAGTGTCCTGGCGGTACGCCAATCCCTTCACCTTGTTGTAGTCTAAGGGCCAAACACCTGTGTCCTGGAAAGCAGACATGATGTTGTGTGATCTTAGTGCTTTGCTGAAGCAGTTATAGGGCATGCCTGTTGCTGATCTACCATGGCATTCATAGTACTTGAATAAACAAATGATAAGATCTTTCTCCTTGATGTTCCCCCCTCCATCCAGGTTCTTGTGCGCAGCGAGCGCGTTGTCCATGTGCTTCTTGAAGGGAAGCATGATGCCCACGTCCAACGCTTGAAGAAGGTGAGAGCTGTGGGGTGGTAGAGTTACCACTTTAACATGGTTGTCCACAAGCTTCCTTATTACTTCGTGGTTGATGTGCGCGCCAAAATTATCCATAAGTAACAACAATGGCGTCTTAGCTGACCTTTTGCTTGATGTGTGTGGTAGGAAAGACTCTTCGATCCACTTCAAGAAAATAGGAGTGTCCATCCAAGCGTTGCCCTGGACGGTTAAGCCCGCTCGGACTTGGCCAGCAGAACGGAGCGCGGCCACCAGGACAGGATCGTGAAACCAAGGCGGGGAGTACTTTTTTCCTTTGACGATGAAAAAGGGAGGCATACTGGTTCCGTCTGCAAAGATGGTCATCAAACAGGTAAGACTAAACCGGCACTCATTTCCCTTGGCGTGGCTGCGTCTCGCTCCCTTTGGCGCCCACACCTTCTTTTTCTTTGGCAAGGGTTGTAGACCTGTCTCATCTAGATTGCAAATGTTGCCAGGCGGGAGGTTCGGAAACTCACTAAAAACTTTTTGGAGCTGGTCGAAGAAGTCCTTCACGGCTGACTCCGGAACTCGAGCACGTTGCGGGTCCAGGTGGTCGACTACACGTGGACGAAGGACGTCACTATGTCTGCTAAAGAATAGGCGGGCCCATTTTCTTGAAGGGCCTATTCCATCGCGCCACTTCTTGGCGAGTGTTGTTTGGCAATAGCCGGGGACGTGTTGAATTATTTGGTTGATTTTGTAAATTATATCATCGGTGGTGAGACATTGGCCCACTGAGTGATGCACCACCACAGCTTGCACGAGGGCTGCCTCTTGCTCCTTGGTCAGTCCACTTCGCCTATCAAGCTTTGATTTCCCTAGGTTAGGTTTCTGTATGGCGCGTCGGAGGGTCGGCCACGGAACACCGTGCTTCGCTGCGATGCCGGAGAGAGAATGACCTTTACTCCCTGCCTTGCCACTCGCCACTGCTCGACGACCTTCGTCGACTGCGGAAGCGAGGTTTTCTTGTGTGTAGGCCCGATATTTACCACGGGCGGGTAGGGATCCGCTGCCCATAGCGGTTATCGATGGTGTAGAGCGAGGGTCGCTGCCAAGTCTCAGAATATTTGTTAAATTTGAAAAACGAAAATAAGGGGGCCGTATGTACGTAACCCCAAATACCGGCAAGCGGGCGCACCATCAGCAGGTAAGAGTCGACAGCCGACAAGAGGCTTGCGAGGCTATTGGATAATGGATATGTGGGCAATATGGGGTGCTTCAAAGCATAATTGAAGTGATTTACACGCTTAACGAGTGGGTTGGTCGAAATCGATAGGTGTTTTTGGTGCGATTTGGTCAGTAGGTCGCATCACGAGTCCTTCCTCCACTGACCAACGCGACCAGCTCGACCAGCCGCCGACACAGCCCTTCAATAGGGTCTCTAAGGGGGTTCTATGGTAGGGTTTATGGCTCGAAATGACCTCGGCAATGTGGGCTAAGGTAGGCCTAAACCGCTAATTGTTCAAAATAGGTCCTTGTCCAAAATAGGGGTTTTGCTCGCTACATCGTGGAGAAACCAAGCAGAAAGGCGATCTAAATCATGATTGTAAGCAGAAGAAAATGAAGAAGAAGAGCACCGACAGGTGATGCAAAGCTGCATGTATAAAAAGTAAGCAGGACAGAGCATGCCGGGTACAAGCACCCGTACCTGCACGAAGGCGGCCACGACACGCAGCAATTTTGAGTGCCCCTTCAAATCACGCGGCCACGATAGTTAAGTGCTCTATTCCCTGAAAAATACACATTATTACATCCGTAAAATTCCAAGAAACACAGCGCAACACGTGCATGCTTATCCTATAATTCACTTGTTTTATTCCGCATTTTATTATTCTCGACTTTCATGTATGATAATTTCGGGGGCGGACGTATCACTGCAGCGCACTGACACATCATACCCGTACTATACCTGTACGGGCGTACTCAAATAAAAGAGATATATATTGCCGATCATCACCTCTTATACGGTAAAGGTACCTGGTACAGCTGGTGCGATGCGGTCGTCGCACGGACACTACTTATAGGTGGGATACCGCAGCGTGTCGCCAATCACAAACTCTCATCATATCTTGCCTTCTCCTATCGCTGGCTCCCCTCCGCGTCCCTCGGAGCATATTACAGCAACAACAACCGTCGTTCTTCCATACTCGCCAACTCCATATCATGCCTTCCCTTTGCAGCGACCTAACCCTGGAGTATTCCGACCTGCGCGAGTCTTCGTCATCCTCGACGTCAAGCATGTTCTCCGACTGCGAAATGACCTCACCGTCGGGAAGTTTCACATCTGCGTTGACTCACCAATCTTATGACACGAGCAAGTCGACCCTATGGACACTCGCTGAGAACCGGGTGAAGGGCGTCGCTGAGCTGAACCGACTTCTCGAGCTAGGGGCAACAGAGGCGGAACTATTGGCCACGGCTACCGCCATCAGCCGGAGTCGCCCCGAGTGCTGCCAGACCTTCCGCGAGGTCCCCTGCTAGAGGGGAAAGCCACTTGACGGTGTAGCTTACACATCGCATACTATAGAATAATCACAACGTGCAGTGCCGGCACATTGCTAGGCCTGCAGGCGACAACTGGCGCGGAGAAGGCGATGATACATCTATTTGCTCCTAGGCCAATATCAAAACATTTATTTCATTTTACCACAGCCAGATACCCTGATTTATCGGCCACACGAGCGTAAGAAATAATAGGCCGACATCATGAATAACAACTGCTCCTGTAAACATAATACATGTACATGTACATGTACACTCCCTCAGTTCCGAGTGCCACAAATAACAGCAAAGCTCGCACCACGCACCTTTTCGCTCTGCATTCAAGCCCACTCAATAACGGCAGGGGGGGGGGCATGGGTTGATGTCGCAGATCGTGGAGTCCGAAGAGGAGTGAAGGCGACTCCTCGCGTCTAGAACGTACATATCGGCTTTTGAAACCCACCTTGGCAGTATTTAAACACACTCCGCAAATCGCTTGACCTCGGTTGTACCGCCATCCCACCCACACTTGGTCCCTTTTAGGCATCGCTTGTGTGCGCACTGCGTTCATCTTACTCCTGCTGAGATATTTGTGTTCATATAGTCAACAGATATGTCTTGCTGAGTTTTATCGCAGTGTGTATGACTAGCAACACCCGTACAACTCGAGAATCTACTGCATGTACTTTGCAGCTGCGGATGTTATTGGAACGACACAGGGGCCAAATATACAATTTAAAAGCGGGAGCAAGTCAGTGCTTTCACGAGTCCTCGTTCTTCAACTGGTTTTGGAGGGTGGCCCCTGGTGTCGGAGATGTCCTCCACGGCATCGGTATCGTTGTACGCCTGCTCTACCTTGCGCTACCCGCTAGAACCGTGGCAACTCGTGCTCCATGCGCCGAAACAGTAAACCCGGGGATTTGGCTTTGCGCCAGTAATGGCCCGAAATTTCAAGGACTAATATAAGGGCAAATCCAATTGAATTTTAACAAATATGATAACAAATACTTAGTTACGACTTGGTTCAACATACTATTGGCGATGTATCCCGGCACTTATCCATCTTCCCTGTGCCGCGTCTTGGATTCCGCGACCCTCTTGTCACTCTCGCCCTACTTGGCTCCCTCTTTCCCTGTCCTCGTGTCCATCGTGTTTTTTCTATTTCAAGAATATTTATCCGCCATCTGTCCCTTATTAATCTAAATGTCCGCCTATTGTGTTTAATTACTTCAAATTGCACACAAGCAAATTAAGCATGCGAAGATATCGTCATCAAACTATGTGACATTTTGATTGGTGCCCGCACTTTCTGAAAAAATGTAGCACTACTATCCCCAACCAAACAAGCTTCATATGCTTGCAATAAGCGGCGAACAACACTCAAAAAGACATTTGGACAATAAAGCGAAAGACAAGAACTAAACCAAATAGTTGAGGAAACTTCATTTTATCTAGTTTTACAAGCCATGGTGTCGCATTTTAAGAATCAAATTTACTTGAGGTGCTGATACCGGAAAGAAAGACTGACACACAAATTATCTTGGAATACATGCATATGAAAAAGTGAAACAACATCGGCATCCTAGTAAGTAAGGATCATCGCATCTCGCCATAGCTACATGCACATGTATCTAGATGATTATTGACGGGCGATTCGTTGACAAGGAAAATGCGCAATGCTATTGATCATGAAAAATGAACGTTGTATAATGTGACAAGTAGCCCTATTGAGAGCTTATTGTAAACGCAAATATGTCATGGCTTGTTGTTGCTTCTACAACAAATATGTGGAAGTGCATATGGAGAGATAAAGAGGAAAGATGTCGAACTATTTAGTGTTTAACCGTGGGATGTAATTACACAAAAGAATTGTTAAAAGGTTTTGTCATTACCAAGCATGTAATGGAGTAGGTTTAAGTACCTCCTACCTACCTAGCTTGCACATACTCTCGCTTGGTCCTCGTGTGAGATGCTAGGGTTCTCGAAACGATCTAAACAGACTAGCGACGCGGCTTGTTTGTCTTGGGAAATCATACCAGCGCGTCGTCAAGCTAGTCATGTTAAATGTACGTACTTGTGCGCACTGGGAGGTATTGGCACTACATTACGCATAACGACATAAGTACCCTTTAGCTTAATTGAAGAAGCGACGTGCCCAAGTTAGACGTCCTTCCCATGGAAAAGTACGGATCAAGTTACGAGTACATGTACAATGTCAGGCAATGTACTATTGCAGGACAATTCTCGTCACACGCGTACCCTCCCCCTATTGAAAGATCAATATGAGGCCAACCGGGAGGTTGACCTACGCGGTCTTTGCTCCTTTACCGAAATAATGTTTGGGACTATGGCATCCGCGTTTGATGAGGGTGCATGAAGTCGATGTACGCCTGGGTCTTGGCAAAATCGTGCCATTGGGGCGTCTCCAAGAAATCTTGTAACGATGTAGTCCGATGAACCTCGTTCAACCGGTGTCGTACAGGTGGCATGTCACAACATCTTTGACGTGCGTCATGAACTGTAAATATTTGCCTCTCATCAAGGTAACGCCTCAATGCGGACAACATATATGTGAGAAACTCCTCAATTGTATCCTTCTAGAAAAGTCAATGGGACAACAAGTGACAACGATTGTGTAGAGCATGATCTTAATAAGTTGTTGACGTGAAACACATGGAGTAAACGAATTATTGCTAGAAGCCGTAATCTCTAACTTTGGTTCCCAATCTGCTCAGTCGTTAAAGGTCCAAGCTGTCGATCACGCAGGTTATAGTTAGGCTGCCCACGAAGGAAGAGGTTAATTTAAACGACTAAGACCTTGTCTGCTCGAACGAAGTGCGGGGCTGTTGACGGTTATGAACGAGCTTACATCTCATCCTTGTGCAATTGTAACACCGCACGTACCATCGCATGAACCTCATGTAACAGTTTTACCCGCCATGTCGCGAAACCGGAATCCAAGGTCGCATGCAAAACAATAAGTCATTTGGCTCCTCTGGAGAAAAGCCTAAATTCGCCTCGAAGGGGTTGTGCTCAATTCCGAATGCACGAGTGGCGTTGTACGCAAATTCCACTTGAGTCGGCAGGTCCGTCCAATTCGCTTCATCGTAGGAGCAAAAGCATCGCAGAAGTTGCTGAAACGTGTGGTTGACGCGCTCCGTTAGTCCGTCCAAACATGTTCTAGGTGTCGACTAGAAGACATGTTGAGCCGGGTTCCAAGGCGTCTCCAAAGCGCCTTTCATAAACCGCTGACAAATTTCGGGTTGCGGTCACTAACCAACACTCGGGGAAGTCCTGTAGATTCCCTATAAGAACAAAATTTTAGTTTCATGTGATGTTACGCTCTTGTGTACAGCCGTGGGCGACGCTTGCGTGTACACGGCAGAAAATGGGTCATTGGAGTCAGATGGTCTACCACAATTAACACACTATCAAAGCGATTGCTCATAGGCAAATGTGTCAAGTAGTTAAGTCTCGCAGTGTGCCACGGTCTAGGTGGTACAAGTAATGGGTAAAGAGTCGCAGCCATCTTGGGTTGAATCTTTGCTCGTCGACACACGACGCAACGCTCACAAAAATCTTTAACATCTTGGCGAATTCGTTTCCACCAAAATCTTTCCAGCGCTTTAGCAAGAGTGCGAGCGACTCCTCTCTGACCATGTGACAAAATGTCGTGAAGCTCATAGATCAATCTCAGTCGGAGCTCACAGTTACGTGGAATACAATAAAGGCAATCGAGACGCCAAAAGTACCCACCTATTGCTTCTATCCGATTATCTCTTGTCCACTCACCCTCGTCCCCATAAGACGAGTGTTGGGAGTACCCTTCGCGAACGAGATCAGAGAACTCCAGGCTCTATCGCAACGCGTCAACAATTAGTAAGTTTAATTGCGCGTCTTTTAGAAGCGTGTGGGACTTCTGTCGTAATTGTGCATCCGACGGAACCTCGTCATCCCAATGGAATTGTTGCTTGAGGTACGAAGTTTGTTCTCCGACTAAGCGGATGTGCTTCCAAAGGTAAGCAAGCGTCATGAAACCCACAAACTGTTGCAAGTCCCGCAGGGCGCGTGCTTGCCGTTTGTTCAGCATGTTGATCGGTTGTCTGAGTATATGTCGCAGTGTGTCGTGGTCTTTTACGACAAGGAACTTAGAGCACCCTTCAAGGCAACACCTCCAATGCTTAACCGCTTCGCAAACGGCCGAAGCTTCCAAATCATAGGCAAAGTAGGTGTTGCCACGCTCAATTGAGTTCAGGTTATGCGCCCAATAAGATAGTGGTTGAAGTCCTCCCCCTCGGTCTTGCAACATGCATGTTGCAATCCCCACTGTCGAAGCATCCGTAGCCACGGTGAGCATCGCGTCCGATTTGACATCCGGAAGGATAAGGCATGGCGCGGAAATGAGCCGTACCTTGAGAATCTCGAAGGCTTCCAAACAAGCAAGCGTTAGCGTAACCTTATGTGGTTGGGACTTCCGAATTAAGTCCTTCAATGGAGCCAGAAGGTCGCTAAAGTGGTGGATTAACTTGGCGTAGAAGTTGCAAACCTGCACGAGGCTGCAAATTTCCTTTTGCGTAGGCACTAGCCAGTCTGCAACGGCCTCGACTTTCTTTGCCGAAACTGAAAGTTTACCCGCAGAAGAGAAGACCAAACACATCGGTTGGAAGTGGTACTTCCTTGAGGACCACGTGGAATAAGGAATAAGTAGGTTGCGGCACTTATACACTGACCAAATAGTGGGCGACATGTTCACCAAACCAGTGCCATGACCTGCACTCACAAGACATCAAAGTGCAATGTTGGGAGGAGCATAACCAAGGCCACGCTTTATCCCGTAGCTGTCTTCATGGGGAGTGCTGTAAGTAGTACTAATTACTTATTAGTTACATATTGCTCGTGTTACGATGCGCATCGTTGTTGCCGCCCCTTCCTCTTCCCCCTCCTCCGCTCCAGCTCTTCTCCCTCTTCCTCCTTCCCGGCGTCGTTAACAACCGAATCTGGGGTTGCGGTACCGGTTGCATCCTCTACTCCCTTTACGGGTCGAAACATTGGGTTGCCGTGGGCATCATGGGCAACGTTGTCGACGAGGATGAAGTCGGCAAAGGTAAACAACGCTAAGCATGTGAGTGGCGGAGCGTGAGTGTTGGCGGCTACCTTTGCGGCCGGGCAAGGAGCAACTAATTGAGCGGCCGCGGGAGAAACAACTTCGCTAAGCATCGTGCGACGTTGACCGGCAAGATCAAGCGGCTTGGAAAGCCTCGGGGCATTGACACGCACCGGTTAAGTCCGAGGACGAAGCGTCGTACTCGTCCATGCTAGGGAGGCAAGAATTTGCCTTCGTGCGATGTGCGTGAGCGACGTAAAAGAGAGAGCCGGCGTGAGCCGCGTGGCTCGAGAAAGAGCCGAGCCGTTTGAAATTACTGAAATCACCAACTGTAGGCCCAAAGCATGATGCGTTTTGCCTCCCGGTAGACGGCTCTTTGTGAGACCAAAAAAGTTCGTCATGCTATTCGTCTCCGCGGGAGGAACCCTTTTCGAATAAGCAACTTCCACGTCCGTCCCGTATTGTTAAGGCTTCCGGGTAATATCCGATGTCATCCGGGATACTCCATTTCCATTACGTCTTTAGATTAACCATAGAACTTCCGCATACGGCAGGGATGGGGCTTAGTAGGCAACACATGCTTAGTACGAAGGTACTGAAAATATTACAAATATATTGGCCCCGTAGTTGGATGATTTTTGAAATTACGACAAGAAGCAAATTGCGACCAGTACCAATACGGGCCTTTCGCAAACGCAAGACGAGACGTAGGACGAGATAAAACGCTAACATGTACAAAACGTACAAAAGCAATTTCGGCCTACGTACGTTTAATTTCCAGTCCTTATCATCCCGTCCTGCGCTTGGGTCGTAGGATAGGATGAAATCGGCCTAAATCGGCTATCTTGTCCTACGGGTGTAGGATCAAAACTAGTATATTATGTTTGAGCTTCATGAGCCTTCCGTTAAAACCTTTTGAAATAAATAAATAAGCAAAAAACCTTATGTTGAACGATGCGCGCTTGACCTTCTGTTAAAGGTCATCGCGCGTGCTGTCACAGGGGTGTCGAAAACTGAAAGCTAGCGCAATGGCAAAGTCGCCTAAATTAGTGATACTAGGCAGGCTTAAGAAC
Source organism: Tetraselmis chui (assembly GCA_026401115.1). Taxonomy (NCBI): domain Eukaryota; kingdom Viridiplantae; phylum Chlorophyta; class Chlorodendrophyceae; order Chlorodendrales; family Chlorodendraceae; genus Tetraselmis; species Tetraselmis chui. Next base: position 126,290 of record JAPMLY010000696.1, read on the forward strand.
GCAGCGAGGCGTCGTTTAGGCGGTGGACGTAGCTTGGAGTTGGAAAGTGCAGAGCGAAGCGAGAGCAAAGGCGGGGATAGAGACCGCCACCCCGAACAGCAACCCCCGAGCCTCCCATGAGAGATCATGAGTGAATCTAGTAACTCCCGACCCCGAAGTCTGATGCAGCCGTATATGTGGCGGAGGTAGGAGGAGACGAGGGTGTTGGCGGGGCAACCCGTGCACTAGCATGTTCACGCCCGTCAGTGACCGACTGTCCGCCTGCTCCATAGTGACTTAACTTGCAACCGCGATGCGACCATTCGATAATATCACGACTCTAGTTTGGTGAAACTCGGGATCGAGTCCCTGTGACGTGTTGTGATTGTGACGAAGCTTCATAACTGCCCTTCTCCCGCCGCGATCACGCGTGCGCGACTTGCTATGGCGTGTTGGGCTTGTACCCATGAGCGTTTTAATCTCGTCCTATATCCAAATACAGGTGCGAAATACATGTTCTTCGACAGCGTAGGAGGAGATGACATTAAACGGTTTTAGTACGTTTTTGTACAGGATAGCAAAATTTCGTCTCGTCCTGCATTTCGTCCTGCGTTTGCGAAAGGCGCCTAATACAATTATTGCAACAATTCCACTTAATTCCAATATTTATTATGTATTGTGTTGTACTTAATATTTTCTAACCCGTACCAGTGCAATACAAATATTGCAATTCTACTTAATTGCAATATTCATCAATTAAAAAATGCACATCATCAATACATGCGAATTGTAACATAGCAAAAAACACCGTAACCCAGGTGTCCTAGCTTGTATTATTCCGCATTTTATTTATGTACGATATTTTCGGGGCCCAACGTATCATCATCGCAGCGCTCTGACACATAAGGGACAAGAGTGACAAGGGGATCATCACGGAATCCAAAAGGCTCAAAATGAAGCACTACATCGTGGAGAAACCAAGCAGAAAGGCGATCTAAATCATGATTGTAAGCAGAAGAAAATGAAGAAGAAGAGCACCGACAGGTGATGCAAAGCTGCATGTATAAAAAGTAAGCAGGACAGAGCATGCCGGGTACAAGCACCCGTACCTGCACGAAGGCGGCCACGACACGCAGCAATTTTGAGTGCCCCTTCAAATCACGCGGCCACGATAGTTAAGTGCTCTATTCCCTGAAAAATACACATTATTACATCCGTAAAATTGCAAGAAACACAGCGCAACACGTGCATGCTTATCCTATAATTCACTTGTTTTATTCCGCATTAAATCATTCTCCACTTTCATGTATAATAATTTCGAGGGCCGAGGTATCATTGCAGCGCACTGACACATCATACCCGTACTATACCTGTACGGGCGTACTCAAATAAAAGAGATATATATTGCCGATCATCACCACTTATACGGTAAAGGTACCTGGTACAGCTGGTGCGATGCGGTCGTCGCACGGGCACTACTTATAGGTGGGATACCGCAGCGTGTCGCCAACCACAAACTCTCATCATATCTTGCCTTCTCCTATCGCTGGCTCCCCTCCGCGTCCCTCGGAGCATATTACAGCAACAACAACCGTCGTTCTTCCATACTCGCCAACTCCATATCATGCCTTCCCTTTGCAGCGACCTAACCCTGGAGTATTCCGACCTGCGCGAGTCTTCGTCATCCTCGACGTCAAGCATGTTCTCCGACTGCGAAATGACCTCACCGTCGGGAAGTTTCACATCTGCGTTGACTCACCAATCTTATGACACGAGCAAGTCGACCCTATGGACACTCGCTGAGAACCGGGTGAAGGGCGTCGCTGAGCTGAACCGACTTCTCGAGCTAGGGGCAACAGAGGCGGAACTATTGGCCACGGCTACCGCCATCAGCCGGAGTCGCCCCGAGTGCTGCCAGACCTTCCGCGAGGTCCCCTGCTAGAGGGGAAAGCCACTTGACGGTGTAGCTTACACATCGCATACTATAGAATAATCACAACGTGCAGTGCCGGCACATTGCTAGGCCTGCAGGCGACAACTGGCGCGGAGAAGGCGATGATACATCTATTTGCTCCTAGGCCAATATCAAAACATTTATTTCATTTTACCACAGCCAGATACCCTGATTTATCGGCCACACGAGCGTAAGAAATAATAGGCCGACATCATGAATAACAACTGCTCCTGTAAACATAATACATGTACATGTACATGTACACTCCCTCAGTTCCGAGTGCCACAAATAACAGCAAAGCTCGCACCACGCACCTTTTCGCTCTGCATTCAAGCCCACTCAATAACGGCAGGGGGGGGGGCATGGGTTGATGTCGCAGATCGTGGAGTCCGAAGAGGAGTGAAGGCGACTCCTCGCGTCTAGAACGTACATATCGGCTTTTGAAACCCACCTTGGCAGTATTTAAACACACTCCGCAAATCGCTTGACCTCGGTTGTACCGCCATCCCACCCACACTTGGTCCCTTTTAGGCATCGCTTGTGTGCGCACTGCGTTCATCTTACTCCTGCTGAGATATTTGTGTTCATATAGTCAACAGATATGTCTTGCTGAGTTTTATCGCAGTGTGTATGACTAGCAACACCCGTACAACTCGAGAATCTACTGCATGTACTTTGCAGCTGCGGATGTTATTGGAACGACACAGGGGCCAAATATACAATTTAAAAGCGGGAGCAAGTCAGTGCTTTCACGAGTCCTCGTTCTTCAACTGGTTTTGGAGGGTGGCCCCTGGTGTCGGAGATGTCCTCCACGGCATCGGTATCGTTGTACGCCTGCTCTACCTTGCGCTACCCGCTAGAACCGTGGCAACTCGTGCTCCATGCGCCGAAACAGTAAACCCGGGGATTTGGCTTTGCGCCAGTAATGGCCCGAAATTTCAAGGACTAATATAAGGGCAAATCCAATTGAATTTTAACAAATATGATAACAAATACTTAGTTACGACTTGGTTCAACATACTATTGGCGATGTATCCCGGCACTTATCCATCTTCCCTGTGCCGCGTCTTGGATTCCGCGACCCTCTTGTCACTCTCGCCCTACTTGGCTCCCTCTTTCCCTGTCCTCGTGTCCATCGTGTTTTTTCTATTTCAAGAATATTTATCCGCCATCTGTCCCTTATTAATCTAAATGTCCGCCTATTGTGTTTAATTACTTCAAATTGCACACAAGCAAATTAAGCATGCGAAGATATCGTCATCAAACTATGTGACATTTTGATTGGTGCCCGCACTTTCTGAAAAAATGTAGCACTACTATCCCCAACCAAACAAGCTTCATATGCTTGCAATAAGCGGCGAACAACACTCAAAAAGACATTTGGACAATAAAGCGAAAGACAAGAACTAAACCAAATAGTTGAGGAAACTTCATTTTATCTAGTTTTACAAGCCATGGTGTCGCATTTTAAGAATCAAATTTACTTGAGGTGCTGATACCGGAAAGAAAGACTGACACACAAATTATCTTGGAATACATGCATATGAAAAAGTGAAACAACATCGGCATCCTAGTAAGTAAGGATCATCGCATCTCGCCATAGCTACATGCACATGTATCTAGATGATTATTGACGGGCGATTCGTTGACAAGGAAAATGCGCAATGCTATTGATCATGAAAAATGAACGTTGTATAATGTGACAAGTAGCCCTATTGAGAGCTTATTGTAAACGCAAATATGTCATGGCTTGTTGTTGCTTCTACAACAAATATGTGGAAGTGCATATGGAGAGATAAAGAGGAAAGATGTCGAACTATTTAGTGTTTAACCGTGGGATGTAATTACACAAAAGAATTGTTAAAAGGTTTTGTCATTACCAAGCATGTAATGGAGTAGGTTTAAGTACCTCCTACCTACCTAGCTTGCACATACTCTCGCTTGGTCCTCGTGTGAGATGCTAGGGTTCTCGAAACGATCTAAACAGACTAGCGACGCGGCTTGTTTGTCTTGGGAAATCATACCAGCGCGTCGTCAAGCTAGTCATGTTAAATGTACGTACTTGTGCGCACTGGGAGGTATTGGCACTACATTACGCATAACGACATAAGTACCCTTTAGCTTAATTGAAGAAGCGACGTGCCCAAGTTAGACGTCCTTCCCATGGAAAAGTACGGATCAAGTTACGAGTACATGTACAATGTCAGGCAATGTACTATTGCAGGACAATTCTCGTCACACGCGTACCCTCCCCCTATTGAAAGATCAATATGAGGCCAACCGGGAGGTTGACCTACGCGGTCTTTGCTCCTTTACCGAAATAATGTTTGGGACTATGGCATCCGCGTTTGATGAGGGTGCATGAAGTCGATGTACGCCTGGGTCTTGGCAAAATCGTGCCATTGGGGCGTCTCCAAGAAATCTTGTAACGATGTAGTCCGATGAACCTCGTTCAACCGGTGTCGTACAGGTGGCATGTCACAACATCTTTGACGTGCGTCATGAACTGTAAATATTTGCCTCTCATCAAGGTAACGCCTCAATGCGGACAACATATATGTGAGAAACTCCTCAATTGTATCCTTCTAGAAAAGTCAATGGGACAACAAGTGACAACGATTGTGTAGAGCATGATCTTAATAAGTTGTTGACGTGAAACACATGGAGTAAACGAATTATTGCTAGAAGCCGTAATCTCTAACTTTGGTTCCCAATCTGCTCAGTCGTTAAAGGTCCAAGCTGTCGATCACGCAGGTTATAGTTAGGCTGCCCACGAAGGAAGAGGTTAATTTAAACGACTAAGACCTTGTCTGCTCGAACGAAGTGCGGGGCTGTTGACGGTTATGAACGAGCTTACATCTCATCCTTGTGCAATTGTAACACCGCACGTACCATCGCATGAACCTCATGTAACAGTTTTACCCGCCATGTCGCGAAACCGGAATCCAAGGTCGCATGCAAAACAATAAGTCATTTGGCTCCTCTGGAGAAAAGCCTAAATTCGCCTCGAAGGGGTTGTGCTCAATTCCGAATGCACGAGTGGCGTTGTACGCAAATTCCACTTGAGTCGGCAGGTCCGTCCAATTCGCTTCATCGTAGGAGCAAAAGCATCGCAGAAGTTGCTGAAACGTGTGGTTGACGCGCTCCGTTAGTCCGTCCAAACATGTTCTAGGTGTCGACTAGAAGACATGTTGAGCCGGGTTCCAAGGCGTCTCCAAAGCGCCTTTCATAAACCGCTGACAAATTTCGGGTTGCGGTCACTAACCAACACTCGGGGAAGTCCTGTAGATTCCCTATAAGAACAAAATTTTAGTTTCATGTGATGTTACGCTCTCGTGTACAGCCGTGGGCGACGCTTGCGTGTACACGGCAGAAAATGGGTCATTGGAGTCAGATGGTCTACCACAATTAACACACTATCAAAGCGATTGCTCATAGGCAAATGTGTCAAGTAGTTAAGTCTCGCAGTGTGCCACGGTCTAGGTGGTACAAGTAATGGGTAAAGAGTCGCAGCCATCTTGGGTTGAATCTTTGCTCGTCGACACACGACGCAACGCTCACAAAAATCTTTAACATCTTGGCGAATTCGTTTCCACCAAAATCTTTCCAGCGCTTTAGCAAGAGTGCGAGCGACTCCTCTCTGACCATGTGACAAAATGTCGTGAAGCTCATAGATCAATCTCAGTCGGAGCTCACAGTTACGTGGAATACAATAAAGGCAATCGAGACGCCAAAAGTACCCACCTATTGCTTCTATCCGATTATCTCTTGTCCACTCACCCTCGTCCCCATAAGACGAGTGTTGGGAGTACCCTTCGCGAACGAGATCAGAGAACTCCAGGCTCTATCGCAACGCGTCAACAATTAGTAAGTTTAATTGCGCGTCTTTTAGAAGCGTGTGGGACTTCTGTCGTAATTGTGCATCCGACGGAACCTCGTCATCCCAATGGAATTGTTGCTTGAGGTACGAAGTTTGTTCTCCGACTAAGCGGATGTGCTTCCAAAGGTAAGCAAGCGTCATGAAACCCACAAACTGTTGCAAGTCCCGCAGGGCGCGTGCTTGCCGTTTGTTCAGCATGTTGTTCGGTTGTCTGAGTATATGTCGCAGTGTGTCGTGGTCTTTTACGACAAGGAACTTAGAGCACCCTTCAAGGCAACACCTCCAATGCTTAACCGCTTCGCAAACGGCCGAAGCTTCCAAATCATAGGCAGAGTAGGTGTTGCCACGCTCAATTGAGTTCAGCTTATGCGCCCAATAAGATAGTGGTTGAAGTCCTCCCCCTCGGTCTTGCAACATGCTTGTTGCAATCCCCACTGTCGAAGCATCCGTAGCCACGGTGAACATCGCGTCCGATTCGACCTCCGGAAGGATTAGGCATGGCGTGCAAATGAGCCGTACCTTGAGAATCTCGAAGGCTTCCAAACAAGCAAGCGTTAGCGTAACCTTATGTGGTTGGGACTTCCGCATAAAGTCCGTCAATGGAGCCGGAAGGTCGCTAAAGTGGTGGATTAACTTGGCGTAGAAGTTGCAAAACTGCACCAAGCTGCAAATTTCCTTTGCGTAGGCACTAGCCAGTCTGCAACGGCCTCGACTTTCTTTGTCGAAACTGAAAGTTTACCCGCAGAAGAGAAGACCAAACACATCGGTTGGAAGTGGTACTTCCTTGAGGACCACGTGGAATAAGGAATAAGTAGGTTGAGGTACTTATCCACTGACCAAATAGTGGGCGACATGTTCACCAAACCAGTGCCATGACATGCACTCACAAGACATCAAAGTGCAATGTTGGGAGGAGCATACTCAAGGCAACCATTTATCCCGTAGCTGTCTTCATGGGTAGTGTTGTAAGTAATACTAATTACTTATTAGTTACATATTGCTCGTGTTACGATGCGCTTCGTCGTTGCCGCCCCCTTCCTCTTCCCCCTCCTCCGCTCCAGCTCTTCTCCCTCTTCCTCCTTCCCGGCGTCGTTAACAACCGAATCTGGGGTTGCGGTACCGGTTGCATCCTCTACTCCCTTTACGGGTCGAAACTTTGTATTGCCGTGGGCATCATGGGCAACGTTGTCGACGAGGATGAAGTCGGCAAAGGTTAGCAACGCTAAGCATGTGAGTGGCGGAGCGTGAGTGTTGGTGGCTACCTCTGCGGCCGGGGGAGGAGCAACTAATTGAGCGGCCGCGGGAGAAAGAACTTCGCTACGCATCGTGCGACGTTGACCGGCAAGATCACGCGGCTTTGAGATCCTCGGGGCGTTGACACGCACCGGTTAAGTCCCAGGACGAAGCGTCGTACTCGTCCATGCTAGGAAGGCAAGAATTTGCCTTCGTGCGATGTGCGCAAGCGATGTAAAAGAGAGAGCCGGCGTGAGCCGCGTGGCTCGAGAAAGAGCCGAGCCGTTTGAAATTACTGAAATCATCAACGGTAGGCCCAAAGCATTATGCGTTTTTCCTCCCGGTAGACGGCTCATTGTGAGACCCAAAAACTTCGTCATGCTATTTTCGTCATGCGGGAGGAACCCTCTTCGAATAAGGAACTTCTGCTTCCGGGTAATATACGATGTCATCCAGGGAACTCCATTTCCATTACGTATTTTGATCAACTACAGAACTTCCGCATACGGCAGGGATGGGGCTTAAGCCGCTGTTCGAATAAGGGAGAAAGGAGAAATACCGCTACTTCTCGGTACGGGTACTGTAGCGACCCATGTTCGAATGACCGATATCGACCAAAAAGAGAAATCGTTATTTCTCCCGGCGGGAGAAAGGGCGCCAAATCGGGAGAAATGACCCCCTATTTCTCCCGCTGGAGCGCCATTTCTCCCGCCGGGAGAAATAACGATTAGTACTTAACCCTTTAACATCCCTTGTCATGTCATCGCCCTCGACCCATCGCGCCCCCGCCGTCGCGCTCCATACACGAAGCGGTTGCTCACCATCGCCCTCGCTCTCACAGCCCCCGGGCCATTCCCTCCCACGCCCTCGCCACCCGAGCCCCCCCTGTGCTCGAAGCGGCCGCCAGGTTTGCGAAGTCCACCGCGTCGTCTCCATCGGCTGCCGCGGCGACCGGTAGAACGTAGGCGATCAGAAAGCCGACGGCCGACAGTGCACACAAGCGGCGCATCTTCGCTGCCGCAGCTCGTGGATTGCACTTGCAGTGGCAAAGGCAGGGCGGGATGCGGTGGGGCGGTGGTGCGTCTGGCCAAAGAGCTGGCGGTGGAGGCGGAATGACGAGCATGGACTTCGTCGCCTGCAGTCAAAGCCCTCGCGCCTCTTGTACTTTAATGCGCGCAAGACTGTATTTCTCCTGCCGGACCGGTATCTGTCTTTCGAACAGACCCCTACGAATTGCGGGTACCCGTACGTGATTTCTCGGGCGGCAATACTTGGGCTGATTTCTCCCTCCGCATTTCTCCCTTAGGCCAGTATGATTTAATTGTCGGTTTTAGGGTCCTTTTTTGGCCGAAATCGGAGGGGGGGGGGGATTTATTCAGTATAACCCCGACAATTGTGTAGCTAGTACATTGGCAGTACTTCCCCAACCGTACTGCAACCGGGCCAAATACTGGTATGTACGCGCCGCCACCGCTGCGCAACCCAGAGCAGCAAAGACCATTAACCAGTTTCTAGCGCTGGAGGCAGGGTCCGTAAGTGGCCGCGTCGACGAGCTAGTACCGACGGCGCGATGGCAAGCAACGCCAACTGCACTGTGAAAGTGGCCGTGACTTGGGATGGTAGGCTACTCGGTGGGCGGGCAGTGCTACATGTCTTTGACGAGCACTGGCTACAAGCACACACTTGCTATGAGCTGATGCAGCATGTGGCGAAGGACATAGACCCGGAGTTGTCCTTTGACCTCGTGGAGCAAGTAACGATGGTGTGCGTGGAGCACGAGGACATAGTCACATGCTCCGGGCGAAAGCGACGGCGGCACACAGCCAGCGTCACCGCCAACCGTTTGTTGCACGTGAACGTACACGACGTCATGGAGGATGTGCCCACAAGGCACTTCCAGTTCGAGGTCACCTTGCAAGTAGTGCGCCGTGCACGCGCGCATGTATTGAATGTGTTCGACCGCATGAAGGCCGCGCAGTCTACCAAGAACCTGCACTACCCGCCTCCGAGAAACTTCGATTCAATGGACGCAAAGGACAAGCTACACAACATGTTGTTGGATTGGCTGCGGGAGCAGAAGGCAGGATGGACTCGGGCCGAAGCTGACAACGAGGGAAAGACCTTCGTAAAGCATGTGACGGCGGCGTTGTTCCCTCTTTCGAGCGACATGTTCGACAGCATGTCCGACCCTAAGAACGCAGGCACGTATCGCTTCGCTTGTTGTTTGCTTGCTGCCCACATGCCCACGTGCACTAGAGCTGGAAAGAAGGCGCGAGGCAACGACCTCAAGCATGCCGCCGCCGCCGGTAGAGTAGCGGACAACTAGATGTGCTGAGAAATGCCTTTGTATTGTAGCCATACACCATTGTAATAATGTGGTTTCCGCTCTTAATGTTGTTCCCATGAGTGTACATGCACAGTCCTATGCAAATGCAGGTTGATACTGAAGAAACAGGCGCTTACAACGCAGTTTGCGTGCTGGCAATAGAGTGTACAGTACTTTAAAATAGAACATCACCGAGCTACATAATTTCTGGAGGGGGGGGGCAAATCGGAGGGGGGGGGGGGGCCTAAAACCGATAATTAAATCATACTGGCCTTATTCGAACAGCGGCTTTAGTAGGCAACACATGCTTAGTACGAATGTACTGAAAATATTACTAATAAACTGGCCCCGTAGTGGGATGATTTTTGAAATTACGACAGGGCTTAGGTTTTTTCTTCCTTTCTTTCTTTTTCTTGCTTGGTGGCCTCCACTGCTTTTTCTTGTAAGAAATTTTTGAAATTACGACAGGAAGCAAATCGCGACCAGTACCGATACAGTTATTGCAATAATTCCACTTAATTGCAATATTTATTATTATGTATTGTACTTAATATATTCTAACCCGTACCAGTACAATACAAGTATTGCAATTCTACGTACTTAATTGCTGTATTCATCCCTTTAAAAAATGCACATCATCAATACATGCGAATTGTAACATAGCAAAAAACACCGTAGCCCAGGTGTACCAGCTTGTATTAATCCGCATTTTATCTATGTACGATATTTTCGGGGCCCAACGTATCATCGGAGCGCTCTGACGCGAAGGGGCAAGACTGACAGCAAGAGGATCATCAGGAAGCCAAGGCACGGCAACGGGATGAAGCGCCAAGGATCGTTAGACTGTCTTCAAACCTATGAGAATGGTGATACGCGAAGCTTCATACACAAATGAATAACAAGAATAAAGCATGCCATGAGTCAAGCAGCAATTTTGGATGCCCCTTCATAAACCGCGGCCACGATAGTTAAGTGCTCTATTCCCTGAAAAATACAGATTATTACATGCGTAAAATTGCAAGAAACACAGCGCAACACATGCATGCTTATCCGATAATTCACTTGTTTTATTCCGCATTTTATTATTCTCGACTTTCATGTACAATAATTTCGGGGGCCGAGGTATCATTGCAGCGCACTGACACATCATACCCGTACTATACCTGTACGGGCGTACTCAAATAAAAGAGATATATATTGCCGATCATCACCCCTTACGGTACAGGTACCTGGTACTGCTGGTGCAATGCGGTGAGGGGTCGTCGCACGGGCACTACTTATAGGTGGGATACCGCAGCGTGTCGCCAACCACAAACTCTCTACATATCTTGCCTTCTCCTATCGCTGGCTCCCCTCCACGTCCCTCGGAGCATATTACAGCAACAAGAACGGTCGTTATTCCATACTCGCCAGGTCCACATCATGCCTTCCCTTTGCAGCGACTTGACCCTGGAGTATTCCGACCTTCGCGAGTCTTCGTCATCCTCGACGTCAAGCATGTTCTCCGACTGCGAAATGACCTCACCGTCGGGGAGTTTCACATATACGTTGACTCATCAATCTTATGACACGAGCATGTCGACCCTATGGACACTCGCTGAGAACCGTGTGATGGGCGTCGCTGAGCTGAACCGACTTCGCGAGCTAGGGGCAACAGAGGCGGAAATATTGGCCACGGCTACCGCCATCAGTCGGAGTCGCCCCGAGTGCTGCCAGACCTTCCGCGAGATTCCCTGCTAGGGGAATCCCACTTGACGGTGTACCTTACACGTCGCATACTGTAGAATAACCATAACGTGCAGTGCCGGCACATTTCTGGGCCTGCAGGCGACAAATGGCGCGGACAAGGCAATGATACATCTGCTCCTAGAGGTTATTATCAAAACATTTATTTTATTTTACCACAGCCTGATACTCTGATTTATCAGCCACACGAGCGTAAGAAATAATAGGCAGACCTCGTAAATAAACAACTCCTGTAAAAAAATTTCATGTACACGTACACACCCTCAGTTGCGAGTGCCACAACTAACAGCAAAGCTCGCACCACGCATCTTTTCCGCATACGAGCCCACCCAATTACGGCGAGCGCAATGTGTGCTTTACCGGGGGGGGGGGGGGGGGGGGGGGGGGGGGACAAGGGTGGATGTCGCAGATCGCGAAGTAAGAAGAGGAGTGAAGGCGACTCCTCCCGTAAACAACACTACATAAACGCTAGACCTCGGTGGTACTGCCACCCCACTCACACTTGGTCCCTGTTAGGCATCGCTGCCGCGCACTCCGTTCTTCTTGCTAGTGCCGAGATATTTGTGTTCGTTCAGCAACTGCCTTGCAGACTTTTATCGCAGTATTCATGACGAGCGATACCCGTACAGCTCGCGACTCTCTGGACTACAGGCTACTTGCAGCTGCGGATGTTATTGGAACGAAACAGGGACCAATATCTATAATAAAATCCAAATATACAATTTAAAAACGGGAGCAAGTCAGCGCTTTCACGACTCCTCGTTCGTCGACTGGTTTGGAGGGTGGCCCCTGGTGTCGGAGATGTCTTCCACGGCATCAGGTATCGTTGTACGCCTGCTCTGCCTTGCGCTACCTTGCGCTACCCGCTAGAACCGTGGCAACTCGTGGTCCACTCGCCGAAACAGAAAACCGGGGAATTTGGCTTTGCGCCAGTAATGTCCCGAAATTTCAAGGACGAATATAATGGCAAATCCAACTGAATTTTAACAAATAGGATAACAAGTACTGACTACGACTCGGTTCAAAACATTATTGGCAATGTATCCGCCCGGTAGTTATCCGTCTTCCCCTTGCCATGTCTTGGATTCCGCGACCCTCTTGTCACTCTTGCCCTACTTGGCTCCCCCTTTCCCTGTCCTCGTGTCCATAGTGTTTTTTCTATTTCAAGAATATTTATCCGCCATCTGTCCCTTATTAATCTAAATGTCCGCCTATTGTGTTTAATTACTTCAAATTGTACACAAGCAAATTCAGCATACGAATATATCGTCATCGAACGATGTGACATTTTGATTGGTGCCCGCACTTTCTGAAAAAATGTAGCACTACTATCCCCAACCAAACAAGCTTCATATGCTTGCAATAAGCGGCGAACAACACTCAAAAAGACATTTGGACAAAGCGAAAGACAATAACTAAACCAAAATAGTTGAGGAAACTTCATCTTATCTAGTTTTACAAGCCATGGTGTCGCATTTTAAGAATCAAATTTACTTGAGGTGCTGATACCGGAAAGAAAGACTGACACACAAATTATCTTGGAATACATGCATATGAAAAAGTGAAACAACATCGGCATCCTAGTAAGTAAGGGTTATCGCATCTCGCCATAGCTACATGCACATGTATCTAGATGATTATTGACGTGCGATTCGTTGACAAGGAAAATGCGCAATGCTATTGATCATGAAAAATGAACGTTGTATAATGTGAGTAGCCCTATTGAGAGCTTATTGTAAACGCAAATATGTCATGGCTTGCTGTTGCTTCTACAACAAATATGTGGAAGTGCATATGGAGAGATAAAGCGGAAAGATGTCGAACTATTTAGTGTTGAACCGTGGGATGTAATTACACAAAAGAATTGTTAAAGGTTTTGTCATTACCAAGCATGTAATGGAGTAGGTTTAAGTACCTCCAACCTACCTAGCTTGCACATACTCTCGCTTGGTCCTCGTGTGAGATGCTAGGGTTCTCGAAACGATCTAAACAGACTAGCGACGCGGCTTGTTTGTCTTGGGAAATCATACCAGCGCGTCGTCTAGCTAGTCATGTTAAATGTACGTACTTGTGCGCACCGGGAGGTATTGGCACTACATTACGCATAACGACATAAGTACCCTTTAGCTTAATTGAAGAAGCGACGTGCCCAAGCTGGACGTCCTTCCCATGGAAAAGTACGGATCAAGTTACGAGTACATGTACAATGTCAGGCAATGTACTATTGCAGGACAATTCTCGTCACACGCGTACCCTCCCCCTATTGAAAGATCAATGAGGCCAACCGGGAGGTTGACCTACGCGGTCTTTGCTCCTTTACCGAAATAATGTTTGGGACTATGGCATTCGCGTTTGATGAGGGTGCATGAAGTCGATGTACGCCTGGGTCTTGGCAAAATCGTGCCATTGGGGCGTCTCCAAGAAATCTTGTAACGATGTAGTCCGATGAACCTCGTTCAACCGGTGTCGTACATGTGGCATGTCACAACATCTTTGACGTGCGTCATGAACTGTAAATATTTGCCTCTCATCAAGGTAACGCCTCAATGCGGACAACATGTATGTGAGAAACTCCTCAATTGTATCCTTCTAGAAAAGTCAATGGGACAACAAGTGACAACGATTGTGTAGAGCATGATCTTAATAAGTTGTTGACGTGAAACACATGTAGTAAACGAATTATTGCTAGAAGCCGTAATCTCTAACTTTGGATCCCAATCTGCTCAATCGTTAAAGGTCCAAGCTGTCGATCACGCAGGTTATAGTTAAGCTGCCCACGAAGGAAGAGGTTAATTTAAACGACTAAGACCTTGTCTGCTCGAACAAAGTGCGGGGCTGTTGACGGTTATGAACGAGCTTGCATCTCATCCTTGTGCAATTGTAACACCGCACGTACCATCGCATGAACCTCATGTAACAGTTTCAACCGCCATGTCGCGAAACAGGAATCCAAGGTCGCATGCAAAACAATACGTGAGGTGGCTTCTCTGGAGAAAGCCTAAATTCGCCTCGAAGGGGGTGTGCTCAATTCCAAATGCACGAGTGGCGTTGTACGCAAATTCCACTTGAGTCGGCAGGTCCGTCCAATTCGCTCCATCGTAGCAGCAAAAGCATCGCAGAAGTTGCTGAAACGTGTGGTTGACGCGCTCCGTTAGTCCGTCCAAACATGTTCTAGGTGTCGACTAGTAGACATGTTGAGCCGGGTTCCAAGGCGTCTCCAAAGCGCCTTTCATAAACCGCTGACAAATTTCGGGTTGCGGCCACCAACCAACACTCGGGGAAGTCCTGTAGATTCCCTATAAGAACAAAATTTTAGTTTCATGTGATGTTACGCTCTCGTGTACAGCCGTGGGCGACGCTTGCGTGTACACGGCAGAAAATGGGTCATTGGAGTCAGATAGTCTACCACAATTAACACACTATCAAAGCGATTGCTCATAGGCAAATGTGTCAAGTAGTTAAGTCCCGCAGTGTGCCACGGTCTAGGTGGAACAAGTAATGGGTAGAGAGTCGCAGCCATCTTGGGTTGAATCTTTGCTCGTCGACACACGACGCAACGCTCACAAAAATCTTTAACATCTTGGCGAATTCGTTTCCACCAGAATCTTTCCAGCGCTTTAGCAAAAGTGCGATCGACTCCTCTATGACCATGTGACAAAATGTCGTGAAGCTCATAGACCAATCTCAGTCGGAGCTCACAGTTACGTGGAATACAATAAAGGCAATCGAGACGCCAAAAGTACCCACCTATTGCTTCTATCCGATTATCTCTTGTCCACTCACCCTCGTCCCCATAAGACGAGTGTTGGGAGTACCCTTCTCGAACGAGATCAGAGAACTCCGGGCTCTATCGCAACGCGTCAACAATTAGTAAGTTCAATTGCGCGTCTTTGGGAAGCGTGTGGGACTTTTGTCGTAATTCTGCATCCGACGGAACCTCGTCATCCCAATGGAATTGTTGCTTGAGGTACGAAGTTTGTTCTCCGACTAAACGGATGTGCTTCCTTCGGGGCTCCCTTGCGGGAAGCAAGCGTCATGAAACCCACAAATTGTTGCCAGTCCCGCAGGGCACGTGCTTGCCGTTTGTTCAGCATGTTGTTCGGTTGTCTGAGAAGATGTCGCAATGTGTCATGGTCTTTTACGACAAGGAACTTAGAGCACCCTTCAAGGCAACACCCCAAATGCTTAACCGCTTCGCAAACGGCCGAAGCTTCCAAATCATAGGCAGAGTAGGTGTTGCCACGCTCAATTGAGTTCAGGTTATGCGCCCAATAAGATAGTGGTTGAAGTCCCCCCCTCGGTCTTGCAACATGCTTGTTGCAATCCCCACTGTCGAAGCATCCGTAGCCACGGTGAACATCGCGTCCGATTCGACCTCCGGAAGGATTAGGCATGGCGTGCAAATGAGCCGTACCTTGAGAATCTCGAAGGCTTCCAAACAAGCAAGCGTTAGCGTAACCTTATGTGCTTGGGACTTCCGCATTAAGTCCGTCAATGGAGCCGGAAGGTCGCTAAAGTGGTGGATTACCTTGGCGTAGAAGTTGCAAAACTGCACCAAGCTGCAAATTTCCTTTTGCGTAGGCACTAGCCAGTCTGCAACGGCCTCGATTTTCTTTGTCGAAACTGAAAGTTTACCCGCAGAAGAGAAGACCAAACACATCGGTTGGAAGTGGTACTTCCTTGAGGACCACGTGGAATAAGGAATAAGTAGGTTGAGGTACTTATCCACTGACCAAATGGTGGGCGACATGTTCACCAAACCAATGCCATGACATGCACTCACAAGACATCAAAGTGCAATGTTGGGAGGAGCATAACCAAGGCAACGCTTTATCCCGTAGCTGTCTTCATGGGTAGTGTTGTAAGTAATACTAATTACTTATTAGTTACATATTGCTCGTGTTACGATGCGCTTCGTCGTTGCCGCCCCCTTCCTCTTCCCCCTCCTCCGCTCTAGCTCCTCTCCCTCTTCCTCCTTCCCGGCGTCGTTAACAACCGAATCTGGGGTTGCGGTACCGGTTGCATCCTCTACTCCCTTTACGGGTCGAAACTTTGTATTGCCGTGGGCATCATGGGCAACGTTGTCGACGAGGATGAAGTCGGCAAAGGTTAGCAACGCTAAGCATGTGAGTGGCGGAGCGTGTGTGTTGGCGGCTACCTCTGCGGCCGGGGGAGGAGCAACTAATTGAGCGGCCGCGGGAGAAAGAACTTCGCTACGCATCGTGCGACGTTGACCGGCAAGAACACGCGGCTTTGAGATCCTCGGGGCGTTGACACGCACCGGTTAAGTCCCAGGACGAAGCCTCGTACTCGTCCATGCTAGGGAGGCAAGAATTTGCCTTCGTGCGATGTGCGCAAGCGACGTAAAAGAGAGAGCCGGCGTGAGCCGCGTGGCTCGAGAAAGAGCCGAGCCGTTTGAAATTACTGTAATCATCAACGGTAGGCCCAAAGCATTATGCGTTTTTCCTCCCGGTAGACGGCTCATTGTGAGACAAAAAAAAATCGTCATGCTATTTTCGTCATGCGGGAGGAACCCTTTTCGAATAAGGAACTTCTGCGTTCGTCCCGTATTGTTAAGGCTTCCGGGTAATATACGATGTCATCCAGGGAACTCCATTTCCATTACGTGTTTTGATCAACTACAGAACTTTCGCATACGGCAGGGATGGGGCTTAGTAGGCAACACATGCTTAGTACGAAGGTAATGAAAATATTACTAATATACTGGCCCCGTAGTGGGATGATTTTTGAAATTACGACAGGAAGCAAATCGCGACCAGTACCAATACAATTATTGCAATAATTCCGCTTAATTGCAATATTTATTGGTCATATTAGTAATATAGAGGTTTGAATTACAGGGCTAAATTTCGAAGTAACCGGCGTTACCTCCGTTACATGCGTTACCTCCGACGCTACATCTCCCTAACGGTTCAAGCGCCCACGCGCGCACGGACAATAAAATGTCCGCACCCTATATAACACACCAGCAGCGATTGTGTGTCCACCTTCTGCCTTTTGCGAGAGCTATCGCTCACGCAAACGGCATCGTGGCTCTTGCTAGCCACGAAAGGTGTTGATCACTTGAGTCTCCCGCACGACGCACGAAAACACGCTCCTTCAGTCCAAATGGCAGACCGCATGGTATTGCCTACTGACCTCTACGTTGCGCCCGGTGACGCGCCGGAACATCAGCCAGACCAGCTGCAATTGCTAACACAGATTGTTCAGCAGTTAGCAGCCCAGGTCGCAACTCTATCCGTCGCAACCGCGTCAACAAAACCAACTACTTCAGCCATCCCCACAGCCGACTCCGACAGCGCTGCGGGTGGACGACTCGAGCTCGACGCTCTACCGGCTGACAGTAAAAACACCCCTCTAGAGTACATCGACCCTAGAGAGTGGTCAGAATTCGCGTCCCGTACGTTCGCGGACTGCCTACCCCCATCTGGCACAAGAGTCCCGTGCCTGTGGAACCCTCGACACGACGAGGCCGACAATTTTTTTACGGACAACGCGAGAATTTCTTCCCGCGACGAGTATCGACACCTGCTCTGCT
The DNA here is from genome assembly GCA_026401115.1 of Tetraselmis chui. Classification (NCBI taxonomy): domain Eukaryota; kingdom Viridiplantae; phylum Chlorophyta; class Chlorodendrophyceae; order Chlorodendrales; family Chlorodendraceae; genus Tetraselmis; species Tetraselmis chui. Next base: position 143,967 of record JAPMLY010000696.1, read on the forward strand.
ATGGTGTGTTTACGGCCGCCGCTAACGCGGCACTCGAAACTGCTATGGAAACGCTTCGCTCGGTCACCTCTACCCCCGACGAAACAACTTACGCCTACTCCCTCGTTGACGCAGCGCTACGTACTAATCAAGCAGTGGCCTCAGCGGGAGAAGCGCGACTCACCTACATCAGACGCTTCAAGGCCAAGAAGATTCTCAACGGAGAAGAACGCGTCGCGGAGCGTCTCGTCTTCTCATGGTGCTTCGAAACGGTCGCCTCCGACCGTGGAGGCAACGTCGTCGACGGACTCCTGGCAGCGCTGGAGGACAAACGACTCGAAGTCAGCATCACAGCAGCTGCAAAAGCGCAAGCAGCTGCCCAGTTCAAGGCCGACAAGCCTAGACCAGACAAACCGGACAGACCGAACGATAAGCCGGACAAGCCGGACAAAACCAAGGCCAAGCCCAAGGACCGCACGAGCGGCCGCCCCGTCCCCCCTACCGACAAGGCACACAAGAAGACCGAGGCCGACAAGGACGAATGACGGGGTGACCCGCCGCGCCGATTCCTGCAACCCAGATTCAAACTACATGCGTCATCGCGTGCGGCGAAACTGGCAAGCCTGGAAAGATATCGGCGCGAGCGGACAAGTCTTACGGTGGATCCGGGAGGGCGTTACTACTCCCTTCCTAAACAACCGACCCCCACCCCCGTTCAACCAAGGCACCTCTCTGCTGGACGCTACCCCCGAGCAGCTCACCTTTGTCGAGGCCGAGCTCGCGCGCTTCGTGGAGACGGGAGCCTGGGAACGCACCACCTGCAGCAAGTACGTATCAAGAATCTTCTTAGTCGCCAAGCCCGGCAACAATCAGTGGCGATTTATCGTCGACCTACGACACATGAACAGCTTCTGCGTCAGAAAGCGACTACGGATGGAGTCTTTGCTAGGCGTTCGTCATCTGACTCGAAAGGGCGACTACATGTTCTCGTTCGACCTCAAAGACGGGTTCTACGCGCTGGGCATCGTGCCAGAGCAGCGCGACTATCTAACAGTTAACGTTCGCGGATAGCTGTACCGACTAGCTGGACTCCCGATGGGCTGGTCGCTCAGCCCTTACCACTTCTGCGCTTTTACGGACACATTCGTACGACACCTCCGACAACCAGACCCCGGTGGGTTTACGACACAGCACGGGAAGCCTACACAACCCGACAGCGACAGACCGAGCAAGCGCTTCCTCCGACACACGCGGTGGCGCGGAGCCAAAATCTTACCTTATGTGGACGACTTCCTCCTCTTCGCCGCCACTCGTGCGCTCGCTCTCGCGCTCCGGCAGCGCGTCGACCGCCTCCTCACCAATCTCGGCCTTCTCCGCCACCCCTCCAAGGGTTTTTGGGAGCCGACGCAATACGGCCACCACCTGGGCATCGACATCGACACATCTACAGGTTACTTCTTCGCCCCAGTGCAAAAGCTACAAAAGCTCGCAAAACAAGCTCGTCACCTACTGCAACGTGCAACCCGAAACTGCAGATGGCTACCTGTCAAGGAACTACAGTCATTCGCGGGTCAGGCGCCGTACCTTTTTCTTGCGATTCCAGCGGCAAGATTCTTCCTCCGCGAACTGCACTCCGTACTAGGCGACAAGTGGGGAGGCCGCGTCCGCCTCTCTCCACAACTCAGTCGAGATCTACAGTGGTGGACACAAGTACCCAGCCACGCCAACGGCAAGAACATACACCGCCCGGTCGAGTCAGGCTACATCCACTGCGACAGTTCGGGGTATGGTTGGGGGGCAGTCCTGAACGGCAGACTCGAAGCGCGCGGCTTCTGGGGAATACAAGACGAAAAGCAACACATTACCTGGAAAGAACTGAAGGCCGTCCGTCTTGCCGTCCTCAGCTTCTTGCCACACCTGGCTGGCCGCAACGTCCTCCTCCACGAAGACAACCAGGCGGTCTGCCACGTCCTGACCGGCCTGACGTCCCGCTCCCCGGAGATGATGACCGAATTACGCCGTTTGTGGTACCTGTTGGACACCAACAACATCCACATCAGGCCCAGATACATCCGTTCTGCGGCAAACACGTGGGCAGACAAGCTCAGCCGCCACCTCGACAGCGACGACTGGCAACTCGACCCCTCTGTGTTCCACGAAATGGACACACACTTCGGCCCGCACACAATCGACCGGTTTGCGTCGGCTCTCAACACGCTACTGCCCCGCTACAACGCGAACTGGCTAGACCCATCGTGCGAAGCCGTGGACGCCCTTCACCTCGCCGATGCGGATTGGAAAGCTTTAAAACAACTGGTGCAACCCGCCATGGCCCCTGCTATCCGACCTCGCCCAAAAACTACAACAGAGCGGCGCAGCAGCCACGGTGGTCGCCCCCCGTTGGCAAGGGAAAGCGTGGCATCAGGCCCTTACCGAATTTGCGTGCCACGAGACGGTTCTTCCGGCCCGACCTCACTTGTTCCGTCCCGGGCGGCGGCACGGACGCGGTACGGTCGGCAAGCCTCATTGGCCCGTCACTGTATTCCGGATTCCCTCCCGGCCTGGTTGTACCTCCGCCGGGGCGCTGTCAGTGCTACCCTGACCCTGTTCAACACACGGCACATCAGGCCAGCAGTCCAAGCCTACCCCACCAGACCAGCAAAGGTCCGCTACAAGGTGGAGGTGGCAGGCCGCAACAACCCCTGGGCCGCCTCGATGCGCCCCTACATGCAACGCCTACTGGGCACTGACAGCCTTGGAGCAAAAACGCTCGACTTACTGACCGCCGCTTGGGCGAAAAGCACGTCCGACACGTACAACAGCGCAATCAAGCCTTACTTCCAGTTCTGCGAGGAGCAAGGCCTACCGCCGCTCGCACCAACAACCGCTACCATGGCCCGCTACATTGCATGGATCGGAGAACGTGGCACCATTAAGGCTACCAGTCTACAGCCTTACCTTTCAGCCGTGAACGGGTTTTTCAAAGACCACGGCGCAGAACCAGTCGCACAAGGCGATTTGGTCGCCAAGGTCCGGCGGGGTCTCGCAGCGTCCCAAGTTTCCCTCCAGCCCAGCCGCACACGCCTGTATCTCCCAGCCCGGATTCTTGTATCGTCGCTACGCCTAGCCAAGGACCTCCGCACACAGCTCACAGACACGTGGACTCAGACTCAAGCAGACCTCATTATGCCGTTCCGAGCGTGTCTAGCGACGGTGCTACTGGCCGCATTTTTTGTCGAGGTGGAGCGGGAGTTGAGTGCCGGTCTGGAGACCTGTTGTGTACTCCGACCGGCGGAATCCTCCTATACCACGGAACGAGAAAAGGTCAACGGGGTACTTCCACGGAGCGAAAACTCCTATGTGAACTACCGGCCTCGGCTCACCCGGACATCGCGGAACTACTACAGTACTTCGACGCTGCCCGTACCATGTTCTCCACCGGGAAGATACCGGACAGACGATGGGCCATTAGTATACGCGAGCCTACGACAAATAGGACTGCGGACACCCTGACAGGTTGGCTACAACGCGTACTTCGTGCAGTACACGAACAACCTCCGGACGGTTTCGCGTGGACTTCGCACTCCCTCCGAAAGGGTGCAACTACTGCTGCGTACAGTATCGGTACCCCAATGTAGAAGATCAAGTTCTTCGGCGGTTGGGCGCGAGAGTCGGACGTAGTCCTCGACTGCATCGACCCAACAGTGCTCCCGTGCCCGGGAGCTTGGCAACTTTTTGGGTGGATGACCCCTGGCGGGCCCCCACCCAACGTTACACGCCAGTCGGCGACAGATGGCATAAGTGAGCCCCAACACAGCTTAAATGGTCATATTAGTAATATAGAGGTTTGAATTACATGGCTAAATTTCGAAGTAACCGGCGTTACCTCCGTTACATGCGTTACCTCCGACGCTACATCTCCCTAACGGTTCAAGCTCCCACGCGCGCACGGACATTAAAATGTCCGCACCCTATATAACACACCAGCAGCGATTGTGTGTCCACCTTCTGCCTTTTGCGAGAGCTATCGCTCACGCAAACCCACCCACCCGATTCCCTCTCACATTGCGTGTAGGGTGGCCCAAGGGCCACCAAATCCAAATTCTGTAAGTGATCCACATCTTTGGCATAAGTGAGCCCCAACACAGCTTAAATATTATGTATTGTACTTAATATCTTCTAAGCCGTACCAGTGCAATACAAATATTGCAATTCTACTTAATTGCAGTATTCATCCCTTAAAAAATGCACATCATCAATACATGCGAATTGTAACATGGCAAAAAACACCGTAGCCCAGGTGTACCAGCTTGTATTATTCCGCGTTTTATCTATGTACGATATTTTCGGGGCCCAACGTATCATCGGAGCGCTCGGACGCGAAGGGGCAAGAGTGACAACAAGAGGATCATCAGGAAGCCAAGGCACGGCAAGGGGATGAAGCGCTAAGGATCATTAGACTGTCCTCAGACCTATGAGAAAGGTGATACGCGAAGCTTCATACACAAATGAATAACAAGAATAAAGCATGCCATGAGTCAAGCAGCAATTTTGAATGCCCCTTCAAAAAACGCGGCCACGATAGTAAAGTGCTCTATTCCCTGAAAAATACACATTATATTATATGCGTAAAATTGCAAGAAACACAGCGCAACACATGCATGCTTATCCTATTTTTATTCACTTGTTTTATTCCGCATTAAATCATTCTCCACTTTCATGTATAATGATTTCGGGGGCCGAGGTATCACTGCAGCGCACTGACACATTATACCCGTACTATACCTGTACGGGCGTACTCAAATAAAAGAGATACATATTGCCGATCATCACCCCTTACGGTACAGGTACCTGGTACAGCTGGTGCGGTGCGATGCGGTGAGGGGTCGTCGCACGGACACTACTTATAGGTGGGATACCGCAGCGTGTCAACCACAAACTCTCTACATATCTTGCCTTCTCCTATCGCTGGCTCCCCTCCACGTCCCTCGGAGCATATTACAGCAACAAGAACGGTCGTTATTCCATACTCGCCAGGTCCACATCATGCCTTCCCTTTGCAGCGACTTGACCCTGGAGTATTCCGACCTTCGCGAGTCTTCGTCATCCTCGACGTCAAGCATGTTCTCCGACTGCGAAATGACCTCACCGTCGGGGAGTTTCACATCTACGTTGACTCATCAATCTTATGACACGAGCAAGTCGACCCTATGGACACTCGCTGAGAACCGTGTGATGGGCGTCGCTGAGCTGAACCGACTTCGCGAGCTAGGGGCAACAGAGGCGGAACTATTGGCCACGGCTACCGCCATCAGCCGGAGTCGCCCCGAGTGCTGCCAGACCTTCCGCGAGATTCCCTGCTAGGGGAATCCCACTTGACGGTGTACCTTACACGTCGCATACTGTAGAATAACCATAACGTGCAGTGCCGGCACATTGCTGGGCCTGCAGGCGACAAATGGCGCGGACAAGGCAATGATACATCTGCTCCTAGAGGTTATTATCAAAACATTTATTTTATTTTACCACAGCCTGATACTCTGATTTATCAGCCACACGAGCGTAAGAAATAATAGGCAGACCTCGTAAATAAACAACTCCTGTAAAAAAAAATCATGTACACGTACACACCCTCAGTTCCGAGTGCCACAACTAACAGCAAAGCTCGCACCACGCATCTTTTCCGCATACAAGCCCACCCAATTACGGCGAGCGCAATGTGTGCTTTACCGGTGGATGTCGCAGATCGCGGAGTAAAAACAGGAGTGAAGGCGACTCCTCCGGTAAACAACATTACATAAGTGCTAGACCTCGGTCGTACTGCCACCCCACTCACACTTGGTCCCTGTTAGGCATCGCTGACGTGCACTCCGTTGTTCTTGCTACTGCTGAGATAGTTGTGTTCCATCAGCAACTGCCTTGCAGACTTTTATCGCAGTATTCATGACGAGCGATACCCGTACAGCTCGCGAATCTCTGGACTACAGGCTACTTGCAGCTGCGGATGTTATTGGAACGAAACAGGGACCAATTTCTATAATAAAATCCAAATATACAATTTAAAAGCGGGAGCAAGTCAGTGCTTTCACGACTCCTCGTTCGTCGACTGGTTTGGAGGGCGGCCCCTGGTGTCGGAGATGGCCTCCACGTCATCGGTATCGTTGTACGCCTGCTCTAGCTGCGCTACCCGCTCGAACCGTGGCAACTCGCGCTCCATTCGCCGAAACAGTAAACGCGGGAATTTGGCTTTGCACCAGTAACGTCCCGAAACGTCAAGGACGAATATAAGGGCAAATTATTGAATTGAATTATTAAAAAATTGATAGCAAGTACTGACTATGCCTTGGCTCAAAATAGTATTGGCGATGCGTCCCGGTATTTATCCATCTTCCCTGTGCCGCGTCTTGGATTCCGCGACCCTCTTGTCACTCTCGCCCTACTTTGCCCCCCATGTCCCCGTCCTCGTGTCCATAGTGTTTTTCCCACTTCAAGAATAGTTATCCGCCATCCGTCCCTTATTAATCAAAATGTCCGCCTATTGTGTTTATTTACTTCAAATTGTACACAAGCAAATTCAACATGCGAATATATCGTCATCAAACGATGTGCCATTTTGATTGGTGCCAGCACTTTCTGAAAAAATGCATCACTGCTAGCCCCAACCTAACAAGCTTCATATGCTTGCAATAAGCGGCGAGCAGCACTCAAAAAGACAGGCGGATAAAGCGAAAGACAAGAACTACACCAAAATAGTTGAGGAAACTTCATCGTATTTTCGAGTTTCATTACAAGCCATGGTGTCGCATTTTAAGAATCAAATTCACTTGAGGTGGTGATACCGGAAAAAGAGACTGGCACAAATTATCTTGGAATACATGCATATGAAAAAGTGAAAAAGCATTGGCATCCTAGTAAGTAAGGATTATCGCATCTCGCTATAGCTATATGCACAGGTATCTAGATGATTATTGACGTGCGATTCGTTGACAAGGAAAGTACGCAATGTAAATGATCATAAAAAATGAACGTTGTTATTGCGGTGTATAATGTGACAAGTAGCCTTCTTGATAGCTTACTATAGAATCAAATTTGTCATGGCTTGTTGTTGCTTATGCATCAAATACGTGGAAGTGCATATGGAAAGAGAAATCGAAAAGATGTTTGACCATTTAGTGTTGAAAAGTGGGATGTAATTAAACAAAAGAAGTGTTAAAATGTTTTGTCATCACTACACAGTAATGCAGTAGGCTTAAGTACCTTCAACCTACCTAGCTTGCACATGCTCTCGCTTGGTCCTCGTGTGAGATGCTAGGGTTCTCGAAACGGTAAAAACAAACTAGCGACGCGGCTTGTTTGTCTTGGGAAATCATACAAGCGCGTCGTCTAGCTAGTTATGTTGAATGTCCGTACTTGCACGCACATGGAGGTATTGGCACTACGACACGCATAACGACATAAATTCCCTTTAGCTACATTGCAATAGCGACGTACCCACACTGGACGTCCTTCCCATGGAGAGGTACGGATCAAGTTACTAACGAGTACATGTACAATGTCCGGCAATGTACTATTTTAGGACAATACTCGTCACACTCGTACCCCCCCCCTCTTGAAAGATCAATATGAGGCCAGCCGGGAGGTTGACCTACGCGGTCTTGGCTCTTTTACCGAAGCAACTATTGGGACTATGGCATGCGCGTTGGATGAGTGTGCATGAAGTCGATGTACGCCCGAGTCTTGGCAAAATGGTGCCATTGGGGCGTCTCCAAGGAATCTTATAACGATGTAGTCCGATGAACCTCGTTCAACCGGTGCCGGAAAGGTGGCATGTCGCGTCATCTTTGACGTGCGTCATGAAGAGTTAATATTTGCCTCTTCAACTAGGTAACGCCTTAATGTGGCGGTTAGCCTCTGAAAGCTAAACGCTAGCACAAATCTGTTCTAGTCTGTCTAGTTCTGTTGTTGCAAGATGGCAAAAGATGTTATCGAGAGGACAATTGATGAGAGATGTTTCACTGCTGTACTTAGGCAGTAGATGTTGTAAGTGAACAAAGGAATTTGTTAAAAGGTTCTGTCACCTCCCTCTACTGCACTGGGCTTAAATAGGTTTCTGCCCAGATTGTCTACGCCTGCAAGCTAAGCTTACGTGTCAGGCGTTAGTGCTATTCAACCGTCGTCATCTGTCCTCGAGACACGGCCTGCCTAGCATTGGGTTTCACGACGCGGCTCCTTCTGCATTGAAGAGCTCGTTCTGGCGCGTCATCTGGCTAGTTAGATTAATTATGCATATCTGTACGTACCGGGAGGTACTGGTCGTACTGTAGCATCAGCACCATTACAATATTGCAGTAGCGACGTACCCACGAGTATACGTCCGTCCTGTGGAAAAGCACGATTTGGTATCCGTAACGAGTACCTGTACAATGTCCTGCAATGTACTGTTGCAGGACTGTACTCGTCACACTCGTACCCTCCCCCTCTTGACAGATCAATGAGGCCGCCGCGAAGCAGACCTCCGTGGTTCTTGGCTCCTTTACTGAAGCAGTTACTGGGACTCAGGAATGCGCGCTGGGTGAGCGTGCATGAAGTCCATGTACGCCTGAGTCTTGGCGAACTTGTGCCATTGGGGCGTCTCCAAGAATTCTTGTAACGCAATTGTTCGATGCACCTCGTTCAAACGGTGCCAGACAGGTGGAATGTCGTCATCGCTAAAGTGTGTCATGAAGAGCAAATATTTGCCTCGTCGCCCAGGTAGCGACTTGATGCACACAGCAGAGATGTGCGAGACGTCAAACTCCTCATCGTCTCCTTCAGGTACAGTCACAGGAACAGCTGGTCGTAGCGGAGCGGTAGAGCAGGGTCGTAAGTTGTTAACATGGAACACAGGATGTAAGCGTACTGTCGCTGGTAGTTTCAATCTGTAACTGTGTTTTCCAATCTGCTCCTCCACTGAAAAAGGACCGAGCTGTCTGTCTCTGAGTTTCCTGTTCGGTTGTCCTCGCAGAAAAAGATTTGCTGTGACGACTGACACCTTGTCTCCCTTAGCGAAGTGTGGCGCTGTAGACAGTTCTGTGCGCGCTTGCATCTCGTCCTTATGTAGCTGTAACACAGAGCGTACCAGGGTGTGTACTTCCTGTAACAATCTCAACCGTTCTGTTGCGTCTTGCGAAATTGGAATCGACGGTCGCATGCTGAAGAGCAGGTCAGGAGGCTCCTCAGGAGAAAAACCAAAGTTAGCCTCGAACGGTGTGTGCTCAATTCCGAGTGCACGCGAAGCGTTGTACGCAAACTCCACTTGCGGTAAAAGTGTCGACCAGTCAGAGCCATCATAGCAACAGAAGCAACGAAGAAGCTGCTGAAACGTGCTGTTCACGCGTTCTGTCAAGCCGTCTGTTTCTGGGTGTCGGCTGGTAGACATGTTCAGACGCGTTCCAAGGCGTCTCCAGAGTGTCTGCCAGAAGGCGCTGACAAATTTCGGGTCGCGGTCACTGATCAGCACACGGGGTAGTCCATGTAAGCGGTAGACTCCCTGTAAAAACAAAGTTGCAGTTTCTTCGGCAGTAATCGACTCTGTGCATGGCAGAAAATGGGCCATTCGTGTTAGATGGTCTACTACAATCAGCACACTGTTAAAGCCGTTGCTCTCAGGCAAGTGTGTAAGGTAGTCAAGACCAACTGTGTGCCACGGTCTAGGTGGAACAGGCAATGGGTAAAGAGTCGCAGCCATCTGCGGTCGAATCTTCGCTCGTCGGCACACGACGCAGCGTTCACAAAAATCTTTCACGTCTTGGCGGATTCGTTTCCACCAGAATCTGTCGAGTGCTTTAGCAAGAGTGCTAGCAACTCCTCTGTGACCAGCTGACGAACTTTCGTGCAGCTCTGTGATCAATCTCAGTCGGAGCTCAGAGTTCTGTGGAATACAGAGGCGATTGAGACGCCAAAAGTACCCGTCTCTGGCTTCTATCCGACTGTCTCTTGTCCACTCACCATCGTCCCCATAAAACGAATCTCGTGAGAACCCCTCGCGAATGAGATCAGCGAACTCAGGGCTCAGCTGCAACGCTTCAACAGTCAGTAAATTTAACTGTGCGTCTTCAAACAGCAGCTGGGACTTCCGTCGTAATTCTCGATCTGACGGAACCTCGCCATCCCAAAATAAGGGTACTGTGGCCTGAGGTACGAAGTCTGGACGCCGGCTTAACGGGTCAGCTTCGTTCAGAGCTCCCTTGCGATATGCAAGTGTCATTGAGCCCACAAACGGTTGCAAATCCCGCAGGTATCTTGCTTGCCGCTTGTTCAGCCTGTTGTTCGGTTGCCTGAGCAGATGTCGCAGTGTGTCGTGGTCTGTTACGACAAGGAACTTAGAACAGCCTTCAAGATAGCACCTCCAATGCTTGACAGCTTCGCATACGGCCAAAGCTTCTAAGTCGTACGCAGAGTAAGTGTTACCACGCTCAGCTGGATTTAGCTTACGCGCCCAGTAAGAGACTGGTTGAAGACCGCCTCCTTGGTCTTGCAACAGGACTGCTGCAATCCCCACTGTTGATGCATCTGTAGCCACGGTGAACGTCGCGTCCGAGCTGACCTCCGGAAGGATCAGGCATGGCGCGGAAATGAGCCGTAACTTGAGAGTCTCGAAGGCTTCCAAACAGGCAGGCGTCAGCGTAACCTTCTGTGGCTGGGACTTCCGCAGTAAGTCCGTCAATGGAGCCGTAAGGTCGCTAAAATGGTGTATAAATCTCGCATAGAAGTTGCAGAACTGTACGAAACTGCGAACCTCCTTCTGCGTCTTGGGCACTGGCCAGTCTGCAACGGCCTCGACTTTCTTTGTGGAAACCGAAATTTTCCCGGCTGACACAGTGTAGCCCAGATACTCCATTTCTTGCAATCCGAAGAAGCATTTCTTAAGGCGTAATTTCAGCCCTTCCTCCTTGAATCGCTGTAGCACTAGACGTAGGTGTTCCAGGTGCTCTTCCAGAGTTCGACTGTAGATACAGACGTCATCCAGGTAGACTGTCACGAACTTATGTAAAAAGTCGCGAAGAATGTCGTTCATCATCCTCTGAAATGTAGCTGGTGCGTTGCACAGTCCAAACGGCATGGCGACCCATTCCATTAAGCCATCAGGGGTCTGAAAAGCCGTCTTGTGAATGTCCTGATCACGCACTCGAACTTGCCAGAATCCAGAAGCGAGGTCGAGGTGTGTGTAAAAATTCGCGTCCTTAAGTTCGTCCAGTGTGTCATCCACACGCGGTAACGGGTAGGCGTCCTTACGCGTAACCTCGTTAAGGCCACGGTAGTCAATGCACAGACGTAGCGAGCCATCAGCTTTTCGCACAAAAAGAATTGGCGAGCCGAACTCACTGTAGCTGGGACGTATCAAACCAGCTTCCACTGCGTCTTTGAGCTGTCGATTAAGCTCAGCGCGTTCTGCTGGCGACAGTCGGTTCAGACGTTGACGTCGCATCGGGCCAGTCGTGTCAATGGGGTGATCCCACTGTCGGCTTACAGGTGGAGAGTCGACAGGTTGCAGTAACTCCGGGAAGTCTTCAAAAAGTAACGACCGGAAGTTGTCACGTTGTTCTGCAGTTAGTTCCTCTCCAGTGTGGAAATCTGTTTGTTGTTCAGCTGCTGACGTAAGTTCGATGACGTAAAAATCAGCATGACGTCCTCTGCTGCGGCGCGTCTTGCGCATGAGTTTCTGAACTTTCGTAGATGACAGCAGCAGACACTCAGGGCGTCGTTCCTCGAGTGTAGTCTCCACAGCTGTACCGTCCATCAGTGTAAAAATTCTGGTTGTACCAAATTGTAAAGAGGCATGTTCGTCATCAAGCCATGGTAAACCCAGGATTAAATCAGCTGTGCGTAAATCACGTAGAACGTAAAAAGTCCTGTGAAATTCGTGTCGAGCCAGCTCAAAAGTGACGTCACAGACTGTCGTAGAAGTCACTCGTTGTCCATTAGCGAGTCGAACTGGAGTTTTACTTGCAGACTTCCGAGTCTGTAAAGCAAAGCGTCGTACAAAGTCCTCTGACACGAAGTCAAGCGTCGCTGCGCAGTCCACTAATCCAGAAATTTGGTGTCCGCCATCAGGAGTTTTCACAGTCAGCTCAGTTCGAATTAACGGGCGAGCTTCCGTGAGGTCAGTCAGTAGTGCTGTAGCTGGCGAAGAAAATTGTTGCAGCGTAGCGATGGACTGTTCCGAGTCGTCTGTTGGTACAGGTACCGAGTCGGGTTGATCAGGTGCTGTAGGTTCTGATGAGTCGTTAAACGCACAATCTGCGTCGACTAACCACAGCTGTACAGGCCAAGGGGCTGGAGCAACCACCTCCTGTTGCGCTGGGTTCTCCAGTGACTGACGTGTAAAAAGCTGTGTCCTTGCTGGGAATTCTTGATAGAGTTTCCAGTGCTTAGTCACCTGAGTAAATTTTGCCCATTTCGGTAGTACAAATACAGCCATCGTAGATGTCGGAGATGTTCGACGACAATCCTCAAAATGCTGCGCAATCTGCTCAGCTAACTCCCAGGGTGGCATCATCAGCACATCCCTCCAACGTAAAGTTGAATCGTGCATGCAGAGGGTCAAAGACTGAGTCAACCAGTTTCCAATCAACTGAACGTCTGGTTACAGGTTTACGACTCTTTCTCTGCTTAGTCTGACGACGACGACCTGCTACTTGCGTTACAGGTGTCGCAACTGTAGTCGATGGAGATGTCGAAGGTGTTTCGACGACCTCTGTCGCTAACAGTGTCTCAGAATGAACAGTAGATGTAGCCGGCTGCTCCAGTTCATTTGTAGAACAGCCTTGCCACCATCATTGCTTCTTAGGTTGCATTGGTGCCTTGCCTTTGAACTCCGGACATTGGAACAAACGGTGTCCCTTCTTGTGGCACTTGAAGCAGAGTCCCTCGTCCATGTGTCGCTGACGCTCCTCAGCTGTCATTGCATTTGCGAGTGAATTAAAATCTTCGCGGCCAGATGTTTGACCACGTCCACCCTTGTTGCCACCACGACCACCATTGTTACCACCATTACGTCCACGTCCGCGGCCACGACCACGGCCACCTTTATTACGTTTCCAGACGTTAGCGGCTTCCTCGAGAGGGTCCTCAAAGTTGCGCTTACGTGTAGGCTGGGCAGATGGTCCAGCAGCAGACCTCGCATTGCCTAGTTCTGGCGAGTCTGTCACGACATCATTCAAAAAGTTTTGCAGCTCCACTAGCGCAATCTGGTATCCTTGTTTAGCTCGGTGTGACTTGGCCAGTTTCTTGAGCTCCTCATTCGCCAGGCCATTAATGAAGCGTACACATTGTACCTCTGCTGTCAGGTGTTGACGCGACCGACGTAAGTAGTCGTTGTACTGTTTAGTGAAAACCGCGTAACTCATCGTGTTGCTCTGCTTAAAGTTTAGCAAAGAGTTAATTGCTTCGTCCTGAATGTTCGGAAGAAACGTCGACTTGCGTAACTCCGCAACAAGCTCGTTGTACGTAGATGGAATTGGAGGCTGATTTTTCCGGTTCAACCACCACCCACCTAGGTGTCCAGAAAACTGTGAAGTAACCCAGAACACTGCATCGTACGAGTCAGCCGAAATTCCAAGCATTATAAAACGCTGAGGCTGTGCTTCGAGCCAATCCTCCAGTACATGAGACACTCGACCATCCTGGTACGGTGAAGTAATAGCAGCCTTACGCTGAGTCTCCGTGAGGGTCACAGATAGTCCAGCCAAGTTGTGGGTAGGCAACGGCATTCCCACTCGTAAATCCGCTGGTCCCTCACCAGTTAGTCGATTAATATGTCCGCGAATCAGAAGCCATACAGAACCAGAGTCGACCGTCGTAAACCGGGAGTACATGTGGAACTGTCTCGGGATAGACGTGTCGTCTTGCATGACTGGAACATGTTGTGTGATTGCTCGATAAAAAGATTCCCACTGAGTCACGTAACCAAAGTGAAGTAATTCACTCTTGTGCTTCTCAGCACGAAGTAACCCCTTCTGTGAGGGCGTAAGTGTCAGACCGTCAATGTTGATGGATTCCGGGACGACGTAAGTGCCATCCGGATTAACTGTCGACTGTGCCAAAACAGCCTGCTCGACGTGAGCAGGTGTACGTATGTTGTTCGTAGCAAACAGGACAGGAATAGAAGCTGAGTACACGTAAACAAGCTGTCGTCCTTGAGGTAGTGTAACGTTAACAGGTTCGCCACTCAACAGCGTCAAATCTTCCGATGTCAAAACAAGACCGGTCTCCTCGTGTAACTCGCGAATAGCAGCGTCGACAGGCTCTTCGTTAGGTAAGACAGAGCCAGCTGGGAACCAAGTTTTACCAGAACGAGGCTCACGCTAAAACACCAACTTCAAGTCCGACGGTTTAGTTCCTCCGACGTGAATTACTAAAACCACGTAATGTCCAGCTCCTAGAGAAGCCATCTTAACTCAATCAAACAACGTCGAGCAGTTCAACGAGCAACGAAAGCGTGCGTCGACCAAAGAGCTCCGAAACCAGTGTGGCGGTTAGCCTCTGAAAGCTAAACGCTAGCACAAATCTGTTCTAGTCTGTCTAGTTCTGTTGTTGCAAGATGGCAAAAGATGTTATCGAGAGGACAATTGATGAGAGATGTTTCACTGCTGTACTTAGGCAGTAGATGTTGTAAGTGAACAAAGGAATTGTTAAAAGGTTCTGTCACCTCCCTATACTGCAATGGGCATAAATAGGTTTCTGCCCATATTGTCTACGCCTGCAAGCTAAGCTTACGTGTCAGGCGTTAGTGCTATTCAACCGTCGTCATCTGTCCTCGAGACACGGCCTGCCTAGCATTGGGTTTCACGACGCGGCTCCTTCTGCATTGAAGAGCTCGTTCTGGCGCGTCATGTGGCTAGTTAGATTAATTATGCTTATCTGTACGTACCGGGAGGTACTGGTCGTACTGTAGCATCAGCACCATTATAATATTGCAGTAGCGACGTACCCACGAGTATACGTCCGTCCTGTGGAAAAGCACGATTTGGTATCCGTAACGAGTACCTGTAGATCGGACATACCGATAAACTGTTTGACTCGGTACAGAGCTGTCGCTAGGCTACAGCTCTCCCACTTCTGTTGTCCCGACACCACGCATGTAGGCTGGTTGTCGCCGTAACTGTTCCGTTTGCGGGACTGTGACTGTAACTACGTTTGCGTAAGTTATCTTCCACACTAACTGTGTTTGCATGGTTCAATAGGTTATGGGCCCCCGCCTCACGTCACTCACGCGCGACAACCTGGTTCGGCGAGCTGCGATCGACAGCTCTCCCGCAGAAGGCAAGTTTCTCTAGACACCTAGTACTTTCAACTTGTAGTCGGCGGTATCGCCAGTATAAACTGCGATTTAAAACCCGCCACCACCCCTCTTAAGTCAGCCACTCGACGGCGATAGCCAGCCACCCACACCGACGCACTCGTCGTGTGTGGACAGGGTGCACACATGTCCAAGCTGGAGAACGGGGGGGCGCACCATCGGGTGAATACGCATCCACAGGTTGCACGCCAGCCGTAGCTTACCTTTTTATTTTTATATTATCCTAGCGACTCAGCCACCAGCGCAGCGCTCCACCTGTCCTGGCCTTGGCCTCGACTTGTGCCCCACACTGGGTGGAGGATACAGAGAAGGTGCTCTGAGACACCCCGGGGCTACAGGCCGAGGGGTCGGCGGGCATCAGGCCGTCTCTTTGAAACCGCTGTTAGGCACGAGTCCGGCTAGCGGTTTTTACCGCTGCCTGTTTTTTATTCAGCTCTTTCTTTTTCGCCCTCTGTCGAAATGGCGCCGAAAACTCCGCCTGTTTCACCTCCTGACTCCCCTGACTCAGGCTCTCAACAGAGCAACCTCGATCCCCCCCCGGATACTCTAGCGCTGCTCGTTGCGCAAGTGGCGCGCATAACAGCTCGTCTCGACTCGCAGTCGGCCGAGGCTGCTGCTGTTGCTGCTGCGGGTGCTAATCCGCACCCCCCTGTCGCTCAGCGCCGCCACGATGCTCAGCTCGAACCCGTCCGGGACAGCCACGACGTGCACACCCTCCCCCTGCTTGAACATCCCCAGCCTGGATACGTCCCCCCGGACGCAGAAACAGTCTTCGCTGCTGCTACTCCTGCAGCTCCTGTTGGCGACCCCACAGTCGCACAGCGCCGTCACGATGCGCCCCGCGAGCCCTCGCGTGCCGATGCGCACCACGACCCCTCGCGTCACGCCCTCCAGGTTGATCACCTCCCACCACCTCCCCCCTTCCCCCCCGCTGGATATGCCCTTCACCACCCCGGCCCTCACATCCCGGAGGCGCCCTCTCACCTCGTCCCCCCCTACCGTGACCACCCGCACTCGTACGGCCCGCCGCGTCCCATGGCCGGCCGCTCTCCCTTTCCCGGTGGCCCACCTCCTCCCTTTCATGGCCGGCATTCTCCCCCAGTCCAACATGGCGACCCCGCCACCCGTGGCCGTCGTCGCCCCACTATTGACCCGGTGGTCATCGGCCGGGCGGCACACGAAGCCCCCGGCTTCGACAAGGACGCCCTCAACCGGTCCATGAAGATGTCGGTCCCCGTCATGGGCCCGACCACGGACTTTAAGCAATGGAAGAGGACCTTCCTTAATTTCCTCTCCATCAAGGCCGCATACCTCATTCCACAGCTGGCCATACGCGACTCCGGCGTTTGGCTCGACGAACCAGCACAGCACTACGCCTACACGCTGCTTCTCCATGCAGCCAGCGCGAATCAGCGCGCTGACCAAGCGATGAAATGCGTTTCTCCAGCCCGCCCTGACTGCGCCGCTGCCGCGTGGGACATCCTGTGTGAACGCCTCGACTGTCGGTCTTTTGCTCGCTCCTTGTCCCTCCTGGACAACCTGACGGTCAGACAGCGCCCTGGTCAGTCACTCAGTGACTATGTCCACTACATGCGCCAGACCTTTGACGACTACAACGACACATGCCAATTGGTTGATGGCTCCGTTGCCATCCACCCCCACCACCTCGGTCTCCTCATGCTGCGCGGTATTTCCAGCAGCGGCCCACACGGTCAGGCGAAGCAATGCGTCATCAACGCCTTTGACACGGACTACATCATGTCGGCTGATGAAGTGATGGCCAGCATTCTCCACCTCGCGCACAACATGGACGACGACCCTGCCCCGGACACACCCGCTCCGGCCATATCACCCCCTCCCATCTCCGCGTTCGTCGCTGCGGGCCGCGGCTCGCACAGCGGTCGAGGCCCACCACACCGTAACCCTCGCGGCCATCGACCCAACAAGTGTGGCGTTTGTGGCAGCCTCAACCATCTCATGTCCGCCTGCACTGCCACGGATGACGCTATCCTTAAGTGGAATCTCGCCAAGCGTAGGATGACAGTCCAGAAGTACGGCGCCGCCGACGGCACCCCCTCTGCTCACGCTGCGCTGCTGAGCGACGTCCCTGCCGACGACGCCCCCGCCGATGACACCGACTGCCTACCCACCCTCGAGGACTGCGCTGATGACTACGATGACGACGAGGTGAGTGTCCCATTCAGCTCTGTGGCATTCTCCTCTTCCCTCGCCCCGGGTCGTAACCTGTCACAGTTTTGGGTCGTTGATTCCGCCTGCTCGATTAACCTCACCGCGTTCCGAGATGACTTCGTGAAATTCACGCCCCCCTCCGCTCCCTCTCGCGTGGGCGGTGTCGGCGTTGACGTTAAGGGCAGTGGCTCAGTGCGGATTTCTGTCAGACTTGCCTCTGGCCAGCTCATTCACCGCACTGTGTATGCACTCTACACCCCTGACCTATCATCTCGCTCCGCACAGCGTATCGGCAGACTACTTAGTGTCAGCTGGATGCAAACTCACAGCGGATGTGAATTCATCTTCCCCTCCAACTCTGACACTGGTTTGCTTTTGGTACCCACAGGCATGGGTGTGCTAGAACCGTCCGGAAACGGTCTCTACCTCCTTCCCCACCAGCCGGACCTCCCTTCCAGCCCATCCGCACCGGCGGAACTTGACGCCTCACCTCAAGTTGCCCTTACTGCCCAGTGTGATCCCGTCCTGTGGCACCGTCGGTTTGGCCACCTCAACATGCACAGCCTTCAGGCCCAGCATAATCACGGTGTCCCGACTAGCCATGTGTTAGCTAGCGCTGTAACCAAAGTTTCTTGCGACTCTTGCTTACTTCACAAAGCCACAGCTGCACCACGCAACACAGCCGCTTGCGCGAAGCCATCCCACCCCCTCCTCAACCTGTCCGCTGACCTCTGGGGCCCGGTCAATGTCCCCTCCCCACATGGCCTCCGTTACTGCTTGCTCGTCATCGACCACCACACCAACTACATGTGGGTGCGGTTCCTTAAGTCTAAAGACGACGCATGTTCGGAATTGGAAACCATCCGTCGGAAACTCAGTGAAAAAGCATTTCGCGGCGTCATGGTGGGCTATCCCCCTGAAGCACCCGGGTATCGTGTCTACAATCCGGAAACGCGCCGCATCACCACTTCCGTACATGTTGTCTTTCAAGAAGACACCCCAGGCTTCGACACACAACCCTCCGTCGACTCGGCTATCACCGACTCTTCGGAAGACATACCCGCAGACTCACCCCTATCCCACCCCATTGACCTCACATTACCCACACCCCTACCCCCCCCGGCAGCCCCTCGCCATGCTCGGCTCCGCTCCCACCCCATTCGATACGGCAATATGGTTGCCCACTTGTCCGACTACCCCCGACCCTCGTGACGGCGTGTTGTGATCCTGAACAAGGCAAAGCTCAAAAGGACATATTTGAGCACCCTCACGTCCCCGACCTTATCACGGGTCCCCCACACACACCTCCCGGCACGTCCCCTACTGCCGTCGCCCTCCTCTCCGCCCGGGAGTGTGTGCAAACCAAAATCCTACCGGGCTGCGCTGGACAGCGCCCAAGCCCCCCAATGGCAAGTCGCTATGCAACAGGAGTATTCCTCCCTCATCAGCAACGGCACGTGGGTCCTTGTGGACCTCCCCACAGGCCGCATGGTCGTTAACAACATGTGGATCTTCAAAGTCAAGTCGGATACAGCCGGCGACGTCTCCCGCTTCAAAGCGCGGTTCGTCGCCAAGGGGTGCAGCCAACGCGCTGGACTGGACTACACGGAGACGTTCTCCCCGGTCATCCGCATGGCCAGCCTGCGTCTCTTCCTAACCATCGCAGCCGCCCGCGACCTTGAACTCTGCCAGCTTGACATCGACACAACGTTTCTCTACGCCCCCATCCGGGAGGATGTGTACATCCGCCAGCCCCTCGGCTTCACCGATGGAACGTCCAAGGTTTGTCACCTCAAGCGCTGCCTCTACGGCCTCAAGCAGTCTTTATTGAGCCATGCAAACACAGTTAGTGTGGAAGATAACTTTCGCAAACGTAGTTACAGTCACAGTCCCGCAAACGGAACAGTTACGGCGACAACCAGCCTACATGCGTGGTGTCGGGACAACAGAAGTGTAAGAGCTGTAGCCTAGCGACAGCTCTGTACCGAGTCAAGCAGTTTATCGGTATGTCCGATCTAGACATGTACTAATCATATCTAGAGTAGCTTACATTGGCTATCTGCAACTAATACGTATACGGTATTACTTACAACACTCCCCCTGAAGGTAGCTACGGGATGAAGCGTTGCATTGGGTCTTGTCCTCCAAGGATCGCACTTCGGTGTCTTGCTAGTGCAGGTCCTGGGAGGGGTTTGGTGAGCATGTCAGCCACCATGTGGTCAGTGGGGAGGTACCTCAACTTGATGGTTCCCTGCTCCACGTGGTCTTTGAGGAAGTGCCACTTCAGACCGATGTGCTTAGTCTTCTCGCTGACCAAGGCATTCTGGGAGTATGCAATGGCGCTTTGGTTGTCCTCCCAGATGGTGGTGGTTTCGGTGATGGGGGAGTTGAAGATTTCCCCCATGAGTTGTCGGAGGTGGAGTCCCTCCTTGGTGGCGTCAGCCGCAGAGTAGTACTCGGCTTCACACGTGGATTGAGCCACACAAGTCTGTTGTATGGACTTGTAAGTGACTGGCCCGCGTCCGAGGGTGAAGAGATAGCCGGAGCGAGACTTGCGGGTGCTGCTGTCGTTGGCCCAATCAGCGTCGGCAAAGCCTGTGAGTTGGAGGCTGTGGTCCAGGCCCCCCCCCAACGTCAGGCGCATGTCGATGGTGCCATGGAGGTAGCGGAGGACCTTTTTCAGAGCATGCAAGTGTGCCTCGGTGGGTGAGGCTTGGGCAGAGCCGAGGATGCTCAACGCCGTGGAGACATCGGGGCGTGTACAAACGACAGCGTACTGGAGGCTGCCCAGGAGGCTGGGGTAGACGTCCTTGGCCACTCCTGTGAGAGAGGGCGAATTCAAGTGTGCAAGGCCGGCGAGAAAGCCCGGGTCCATCGGAAGGGACGACGGCTTAGAGTCGGACATGCCGTACTTGGCGAGGATGTCGCGCAGGTACTTGGACTGGTCCAGCGAGATTGTGCGCGTGGAGCGATCGCGGGTAATGTGCATGCCGAGGAGTTGGGAGAGGTCGCCTAGGTCCTTCATCTTGAACCGTGCTCCGAGTTGGGCTTTGAACGATGCGAGCCAAGTGGCATCATTGCAGGCCGCGGGAATGTCATCGACTTACATGGCGATCATGGCGAAGACGAGGCCGGTGCGAAAGATGTAGATGCAGGGGTCGGAGACGCATTGTTGCCATTCATGGTCGACGAGCCATGCACGAAGTAGCATGTTGAACTCGCGGGGGAACTGCTTAAGGCCGTAGAGGCAGCGCTTGAGGTGACAAACCTTGGACGTTCCATTGGATAAAAAAAAACCATTGGATAAGGCGTACACCTCCGTTCCGGGAAGCGGCGGTTCTACCCCCCTTCATGCCATTCCGTGTGTACATGGATTAACAGGTTATGGGCCCTCCGCGTTTACGCGGGGCTTACTAGGGCACCGGCCGGAGTTTGTCCATTAAGGGGGAGTGTTTACATATCCCTCCGTAGGACTTCTAATGGACACATGTGTACGCTAGACTCCGGGGGAGTCTTGGCCCTCCACCTATAGGTGTTCGCTATAGGTGTTCGCCGCTCAGTCGCGATGCGATGCGATGGGTTCATATACACAATATGTTTCTATCGGGTACCGACTTTTGGCGGTACTTGGATAAGGCGTACACCTCCGTTCCGGGAAGCGACGGTTCTATCCCCCTTCATGCCATTCCGTGTGTACATGGATTAACACACACTCTCTCTCTCTCTCTCTTTCGCTCTCCCACCCTCCTCTCTTTCGCTCTTTCTCTCTCTCTCTTCCACCCTCCTCTCTTTCGCTCTCTCCCTCTCTCTCTCTCTCTCTCTCTCTCTCTCTCTCTCTCTCTCTCTCTCTCTCTCTCTCTCTCTCTCTCAAACTCACGCAATATCAAGCGTGCGTGCCGTTGTGATTATTGCGCTCTCCCAAGCATTCATTTACCTCGAGGATTGACACTTTCATCATATCATATTATATGTATGGATTAACTAACAATCACATATTCGAATTCATATGTGAACAATATCTAATCGCTGTCTCAGTTTGTCTCTCGCTCTCTCTGTTTGCCTCTCTCTCTCTCTCTCTCTCTCTCTCTCTTTCTCTCTCTCTCTCTCTCTCTCTCTCTCTCTCTCTCTCTCTCTCTCTCTCTCTTTCCCTCTTTCTCCCTTCCGACCCCTGCCACCCTCCTTTCGCTCTATCTCTCTCTCTTGTCTCTCTCTCTCTCTCTATCTCTCTCCCCTTTCCTTCCTTCCTTTCCATCTCCCTCTCCCTCCCCTCTCCCTTCTCTCTCTCTCCCCTCTCACTCACACCCCCTCTCTTAC
>JAPMLY010000697.1:0-30000 GCA_026401115.1 Tetraselmis chui
GTTTAGGTACCGGCGGACCGTCTCAGCACTCACAGTCACTCCTAGCCTCTGCTGCAGCATCTTGGCAAGTTGTGGGCACTGATCGCCGCGCTTTACACCCACCTTCAAAAGGAGGGTGGCTTCTCGGGACGCCAAGGGCGCTCGGGGCCTGCCCGCCCTAGGCGTGTCGTCCACTGTCCCGGTAGCTTTAGCGCGCCGGCACCACTTCTCGACAACCCTCACGGTTGCTTTACACTCCTGCGCGGCCTTACGAGCGCTGCCAAGTCGTTCGGCTTCATGGACGAGGCGCCAACGCCTTGCGAGTACACATGGAGAAGGTGGCATACTACGAAACGGCGGCAGCCGACGTGAGCAATAAGGTCGACAAGAGGAAAAGACAGCGCGCTGGCGCGGTTGGCGGTCTCGGCTGCGAAGAACAAAGTTTTGACGAGTTCCCGCTAAGTTTCGCCAAGTTTTGCGGTCTCCCGCCGCTGTACGGGAATTTTGAAAACGTCCAACACTCCTCCACAAAAGTCCGGACAAGATTTCGCACCTGCGCAAGTAGAAAATGCAATCATGCGTCGATTTTATTGACAAATGTCCTGAAATCCCAGGCAATGCTTTTGCGCGCAAAATGGAATGCACCGACAACTGCGAGGGGCGAGTTCGAACACTGCCGGGCATGTTTACTTGGGGTTATCGCGCCCGCACCCGTGCGGCACGCTCTTTCAAACAGTCGCCGTGCTTGGTAGACGAAAAGAGTAACGGGCGCACAACGCCGCAATATGAACGCTGATGCGACGGTCGCGCAAGTATTATGCATAGGCGACGGAGGGAGGAGGTGTTGGGCAGGCCGCTGTGGGGGAAACGCAAGAAATCGCGTATGTAGACTTACCACCGATATGCGCACAACCCAAGGGCAAGCCGCTTTCGGCAACAATGTTCAAGCGATCACAACTTCCTCATATATGGTCAAAACGTTTTATAACAGGTACCGTTGGACGCGTCTTTTCAATGCGCGTCGAACGCACCTACTCCGGAGTTCAAACTCCCACAAATCGATTTGTTATGAATTATTTTAATTTACAAACTATTCCGGCACCGCTGAGCCGCAGTGCCAAGCAACACCCATCGAAGTCGGCTCACCTCCTGAGACGATTTGTGCGGGGTTTGTCGATATATGTTTACCAATTCTTCATTCCTATTGACCTCCGAGCCCAATTCCCGACGCGTGCCACGCGTGGGGCGGGTGTGGTTGGCACAAGCACATACCCAAGCATTCCAAACACCACCGTCAACGTGATGCGTCCCTAACGGCCAAGTTGGACCTCGCCCCTCCCCTAAGCTAATCGCCCTCGCATGTTTACAGCGTGCAGTGTTTATCCAAACCTGCGTCATGTGCGTTTTTGCTCGCCTGCTTTCCAAAAAATCACCCGTGCCAGCGGCGTGAACTTCCGTGCTCTATTCATACACCCGCAAACCAAACCTCGCGCATTGAACACGGCACCCACGCCTCCAAACCCCCTCCAAAAACCCCCCAAAAATACGGTTATGTGGAACACAGAGAAGTATGCAGCTTGGTATGAGCGCTTGAGCAATGCCCAAGCGTGGCGCTCAGAATGACGTGTGCAGTTCAGACAATTTCTCGGGAGTTTATGGGCTTAATTCGACAAACTCCACCGACAGCACCCGCTTTAAGCTGAGGTCTAACCACCCCGGATGGCGGCTTACTGCTTGCTTCTCGGCTCTCCTACAATTGGGTGGTACTCGGGTATCGTCGTGCTTGACGTGGTGAGAGGGGAGCGTGTTCTTGACTAGCTTATGCTTAACATAATGCATGTCCGGACTTTTGTGGAGGAGTGTTGGATGAAACTCGAATTATCAAAATTGTGCTGATTTGCATGCCAACCTATCCGAAACCCTAAATTTACCCTAATAGTGAGTTGTTCCTCCATCGTTTGCTATGCACTCCCTTAGCCGTTTGGGGATGGAGTTGAACACGGCGCAATGGGCAGAGTAAGGAATTGTTTCCCACTCGTGTTGTATGGCCGCCTCAAAATTGCGCGGGGACAAGTCCAATCTTTTTTGTAATCTACTCGACACAATACCCCACATGTTTTCAATCCAACTAAGGTCAGGGCTTTTGGCAGGCCATTGCATCACTTGAAAGCCGGATTGAGACGAAAGCCAATTCCTAACCTTCTTGCAAGCATGAGCTTTAGCGTTATCTTGCTGAAAAATCCACTGATGTTGCGCCTCGGCCGAGGGCCTTTTTGCCATCAAAGCCTCACACGCGGGTATCAGGTGCTCCTGCAACAAGGTGAGGTACACCTCACCGTTTACGCCCTTGCTCTTTGCCTTAACGCCGCTGCTCCCCACTGTCACAAACAAAGGTGTCCTGCCATACTTACTAACACCACCATACGCGTGCACTTTGAAACAATTTTGCTCTGACACCTTGGTTGGCGGTTCATCCTCGAAGAGCACCCACTCCTTGTTCCCGGGCCCCTTATTGGACAGCCAAAAGTACTTGCTGTCTGTCACAACCACATTGTGCCATGACTTCCGTACCCATTGTTTGGCAAAGCATAGCCGTGCGCGCATGTGCTTGACTGTTAGTGAAACACGCTTCCTCGGCCTCATCTGGCGCGCTAAGTACTTGTTTAGGTACCGGCGGACCGTCTCAGCACTCACAGTCACTCCTAGCCTCTGCTGCAGCATCTTGGCAAGTTGTGGGCACTGATCGCCGCGCTTTACACCCACCTTCAAAAGGAGGGTGGCTTCTCGGGACGCCAAGGGCGCTCGGGGCCTGCCCGCCCTAGGCGTGTCGTCCACTGTCCCGGTAGCTTTAGCGCGCCGGCACCACTTCTCGACAACCCTCACGGTTGCTTTACACTCCTGCGCGGCCTTACGAGCGCTGCCAAGTCGTTCGGCTTCATGGACGAGGCGCCAACGCCTTGCGAGTACACATGGAGAAGGTGGCATACTACGAAACGGCGGCAGCCGACGTGAGCAATAAGGTCGACAAGAGGAAAAGACAGCGCGCTGGCGCGGTTGGCGGTCTCGGCTGCGAAGAACAAAGTTTTGACGAGTTCCCGCTAAGTTTCGCCAAGTTTTGCGGTCTCCCGCCGCTGTACGGGAATTTTGAAAACGTCCAACACTCCTCCACAAAAGTCCGGACAAGATTTCGCACCTGCGCAAGTAGAAAATGCAATCATGCGTCGATTTTATTGACAAATGTCCTGAAATCCCAGGCAATGCTTTTGCGCGCAAAATGGAATGCACCGACAACTGCGAGGGGCGAGTTCGAACACTGCCGGGCATGTTTACTTGGGGTTATCGCGCCCGCACCCGTGCGGCACGCTCTTTCAAACAGTCGCCGTGCTTGGTAGACGAAAAGAGTAACGGGCGCACAACGCCGCAATATGAACGCTGATGCGACGGTCGCGCAAGTATTATGCATAGGCGACGGAGGGAGGAGGTGTTGGGCAGGCCGCTGTGGGGGAAACGCAAGAAATCGCGTATGTAGACTTACCACCGATATGCGCACAACCCAAGGGCAAGCCGCTTTCGGCAACAATGTTCAAGCGATCACAACTTCCTCATATATGGTCAAAACGTTTTATAACAGGTACCGTTGGACGCGTCTTTTCAATGCGCGTCGAACGCACCTACTCCGGAGTTCAAACTCCCACAAATC
Source organism: Tetraselmis chui (assembly GCA_026401115.1). NCBI lineage: Eukaryota > Viridiplantae > Chlorophyta > Chlorodendrophyceae > Chlorodendrales > Chlorodendraceae > Tetraselmis > Tetraselmis chui. Next base: position 3,680 of record JAPMLY010000697.1, read on the forward strand.
GATTTGTTATGAATTATTTTAATTTACAAACTATTCCGGCACCGCTGAGCCGCAGTGCCAAGCAACACCCATCGAAGTCGGCTCACCTCCTGAGACGATTTGTGCGGGGTTTGTCGATATATGTTTACCAATTCTTCATTCCTATTGACCTCCGAGCCCAATTCCCGACGCGTGCCACGCGTGGGGCGGGTGTGGTTGGCACAAGCACATACCCAAGCATTCCAAACACCACCGTCAACGTGATGCGTCCCTAACGGCCAAGTTGGACCTCGCCCCTCCCCTAAGCTAATCGCCCTCGCATGTTTACAGCGTGCAGTGTTTATCCAAACCTGCGTCATGTGCGTTTTTGCTCGCCTGCTTTCCAAAAAATCACCCGTGCCAGCGGCGTGAACTTCCGTGCTCTATTCATACACCCGCAAACCAAACCTCGCGCATTGAACACGGCACCCACGCCTCCAAACCCCCTCCAAAAACCCCCCAAAAATACGGTTATGTGGAACACAGAGAAGTATGCAGCTTGGTATGAGCGCTTGAGCAATGCCCAAGCGTGGCGCTCAGAATGACGTGTGCAGTTCAGACAATTTCTCGGGAGTTTATGGGCTTAATTCGACAAACTCCACCGACAGCACCCGCTTTAAGCTGAGGTCTAACCACCCCGGATGGCGGCTTACTGCTTGCTTCTCGGCTCTCCTACAATTGGGTGGTACTCGGGTATCGTCGTGCTTGACGTGGTGAGAGGGGAGCGTGTTCTTGACTAGCTTATGCTTAACATAATGCATGTCCGGACTTTTGTGGAGGAGTGTTGGATGAAACTCGAATTATCAAAATTGTGCTGATTTGCATGCCAACCTATCCGAAACCCTAAATTTACCCTAATAGTGAGTTGTTCCTCCATCGTTTGCTATGCACTCCCTTAGCCGTTTGGGGATGGAGTTGAACACGGCGCAATGGGCAGAGTAAGGAATTGTTTCCCACTCGTGTTGTATGGCCGCCTCAAAATTGCGCGGGGACAAGTCCAATCTTTTTTGTAATCTACTCGACACAATACCCCACATGTTTTCAATCCAACTAAGGTCAGGGCTTTTGGCAGGCCATTGCATCACTTGAAAGCCGGATTGAGACGAAAGCCAATTCCTAACCTTCTTGCAAGCATGAGCTTTAGCGTTATCTTGCTGAAAAATCCACTGATGTTGCGCCTCGGCCGAGGGCCTTTTTGCCATCAAAGCCTCACACGCGGGTATCAGGTGCTCCTGCAACAAGGTGAGGTACACCTCACCGTTTACGCCCTTGCTCTTTGCCTTAACGCCGCTGCTCCCCACTGTCACAAACAAAGGTGTCCTGCCATACTTACTAACACCACCATACGCGTGCACTTTGAAACAATTTTGCTCTGACACCTTGGTTGGCGGTTCATCCTCGAAGAGCACCCACTCCTTGTTCCCGGGCCCCTTATTGGACAGCCAAAAGTACTTGCTGTCTGTCACAACCACATTGTGCCATGACTTCCGTACCCATTGTTTGGCAAAGCATAGCCGTGCGCGCATGTGCTTGACTGTTAGTGAAACACGCTTCCTCGGCCTCATCTGGCGCGCTAAGTACTTGTTTAGGTACCGGCGGACCGTCTCAGCACTCACAGTCACTCCTAGCCTCTGCTGCAGCATCTTGGCAAGTTGTGGGCACTGATCGCCGCGCTTTACACCCACCTTCAAAAGGAGGGTGGCTTCTCGGGACGCCAAGGGCGCTCGGGGCCTGCCCGCCCTAGGCGTGTCGTCCACTGTCCCGGTAGCTTTAGCGCGCCGGCACCACTTCTCGACAACCCTCACGGTTGCTTTACACTCCTGCGCGGCCTTACGAGCGCTGCCAAGTCGTTCGGCTTCATGGACGAGGCGCCAACGCCTTGCGAGTACACATGGAGAAGGTGGCATACTACGAAACGGCGGCAGCCGACGTGAGCAATAAGGTCGACAAGAGGAAAAGACAGCGCGCTGGCGCGGTTGGCGGTCTCGGCTGCGAAGAACAAAGTTTTGACGAGTTCCCGCTAAGTTTCGCCAAGTTTTGCGGTCTCCCGCCGCTGTACGGGAATTTTGAAAACGTCCAACACTCCTCCACAAAAGTCCGGACAAGATTTCGCACCTGCGCAAGTAGAAAATGCAATCATGCGTCGATTTTATTGACAAATGTCCTGAAATCCCAGGCAATGCTTTTGCGCGCAAAATGGAATGCACCGACAACTGCGAGGGGCGAGTTCGAACACTGCCGGGCATGTTTACTTGGGGTTATCGCGCCCGCACCCGTGCGGCACGCTCTTTCAAACAGTCGCCGTGCTTGGTAGACGAAAAGAGTAACGGGCGCACAACGCCGCAATATGAACGCTGATGCGACGGTCGCGCAAGTATTATGCATAGGCGACGGAGGGAGGAGGTGTTGGGCAGGCCGCTGTGGGGGAAACGCAAGAAATCGCGTATGTAGACTTACCACCGATATGCGCACAACCCAAGGGCAAGCCGCTTTCGGCAACAATGTTCAAGCGATCACAACTTCCTCATATATGGTCAAAACGTTTTATAACAGGTACCGTTGGACGCGTCTTTTCAATGCGCGTCGAACGCACCTACTCCGGAGTTCAAACTCCCACAAATCGATTTGTTATGAATTATTTTAATTTACAAACTATTCCGGCACCGCTGAGCCGCAGTGCCAAGCAACACCCATCGAAGTCGGCTCACCTCCTGAGACGATTTGTGCGGGGTTTGTCGATATATGTTTACCAATTCTTCATTCCTATTGACCTCCGAGCCCAATTCCCGACGCGTGCCACGCGTGGGGCGGGTGTGGTTGGCACAAGCACATACCCAAGCATTCCAAACACCACCGTCAACGTGATGCGTCCCTAACGGCCAAGTTGGACCTCGCCCCTCCCCTAAGCCAATACAACGTGCAGTGTTTATCCAAACCTGCGTCATGTGCGTTTTTGCTCGCCTGCTTTCCAAAAAATCACCCGTGCCAGCGGCGTGAACTTCCGTGCTCTATTCATACACCCGCAAACCAAACCTCGCGCATTGAACACGGCACCCACGCCTCCAAACCCCCTCCAAAAACCCCCCAAAAATACGGTTATGTGGAACACAGAGAAGTATGCAGCTTGGTATGAGCGCTTGAGCAATGCCCAAGCGTGGCGCTCAGAATGACGTGTGCAGTTCAGACAATTTCTCGGGAGTTTATGGGCTTAATTCGACAAACTCCACCGACAGCACCCGCTTTAAGCTGAGGTCTAACCACCCCGGATGGCGGCTTACTGCTTGCTTCTCGGCTCTCCTACAATTGGGTGGTACTCGGGTATCGTCGTGCTTGACGTGGTGAGAGGGGAGCGTGTTCTTGACTAGCTTATGCTTAACATAATGCATGTCCGGACTTTTGTGGAGGAGTGTAGTACCAAGAAGCGACGATGACAACGTTGTTGAGACGGGCTGGCAGATACCGGCATATCTGTGCCGCGAGTGTATTTTGGTCATTTTTGGCGGAGTATACTCGTACGCAACAGTTCGAGAGAAGAATGAAGATCTGGAAGGCTTCTACGCATTAATGACAGGGAGACGTCAGAAGAAAATCCTGAGTGACCCCGTTTCTCTGTCCGCGCGTGATTTCTTTCAGAAGAGAACCAGCGAAGAACCGTTGGCAAGAAGAAGAACCAGAAGAATTGAAGATTTCGGTACGCGAAACTTCGCGAACTACGGAGTGCGACAGACGATATCGCTACACTTCCAGTACACACGAATGTGGATTTTACGGACCGGTACAGAATAGAATTACGCCACACCCAGATTGTAAGAAACCCTGTTCCTAATAAGACAATCTTACTAATTCTCTCTACGCTGTATAATTAGATCCAGAGATTAGGTTCTACTATTAGTCTAAGGTTGCCAACTTAGCCTAACCAAAGTAGCGCCTAATCTCTGGATCTAATTATACAGCGTAGAGAGAATTAGTAAGATTGTCTTATTAGGAACAGGGTTTCTTACAATCTGGGTGTGGCGTAATTCTATTCTGTACCGGTCCGTAAAATCCACATTCGTGTGTACTGGAAGTGTAGCGATATCGTCTGTCGCACTCCGTAGTTCGCGAAGTTTCGCGTACCGAAATCTTCAATTCTTCTGGTTCTTCTTCTTGCCAACGGTTCTTCGCTGGTTCTCTTCTGAAAGAAATCACGCGCGGACAGAGAAACGGGGTCACTCAGGATTTTCTTCTGACGTCTCCCTGTCATTAATGTCCTTCCAGATCTTCATTCTTCTCTCGAACTGTTGCGTACGAGTATACTCCGCCAAAAATGACCAAAATACACTCGCGGTACAGATATGCCGGTATCTGTGATTTCAACGAGGGAGTTAGCGATGCGGCAGTATTTTTGCTGTTGGCCTACCGCAAGCTTCAAGTGGAATATCGGACCTATCGATGGCCCGTATTATCGCGAGGAGCGTGCTACTGAAAAGTTTATTTCCCGGATAATTTTTTCTATTCGTACAGCCAGATTTTAATCGAGTCCTGCCATACGAGTAGAAGAGCGCAAGTATCTATGCCTGAAGGACTGCTTCAGTACTGGATGACACTTTCATTGAAGCGAGCGATATTTCTTATGGCTACCTGTAAGCAAGTCTCAGGGGAATGGCGACGAAGACCGCTACAGCGAGCTGCGATATGTTTGCTGTTTCAGCGATTATGGACGACATGACAACCTGTGGACTACCGCTACGCTGCAACGACTGCCTGCTTTCCTGAGAGGGTGCTGCTTACGCAGTTATCGTCACAGTCGAGCTGCTGAGCAACGCCAGGCGGTTAGATGCTACGGATGGCTACGGGAGAAGCGACTACCGGGCGCGATGGGAGTCGACAAATGGGATTTTACGTCGAGACTCTTCTTCGACCTACCGACTACGCCCCGGAGCACTGCTAAGGTTGCGAGCTTCAACCTGTACATTATTTTCCTTTTCCGACCCTTCCTGGTCCTGATCTATTGCTGGATGTGTTGTCTGCTGACCACACCAACAACGAGGACGTTGTTGCTTAAGGAGGCGAGAGTGTCATAGTCTACGACGATGCTGACGCTGGAAGATTACAGTATTAGCGAGTAATATCTGCTGATACTTGCCATTAATAGAGGTATTCCCTCTAAATAGCAAATACGTATCTTTTTATACAGGGCTATAATGATGTTAGGAATTGTACATACGGATAAAGGGTCGTATGACGAGCATAGCGACGAAAGGAGCGAGCTCGTCATATTAGAATTATTGTACAATAGAATATTTAGTACCAGTACCGGAAGCGTGGGATGATGAATAATTATACCCGCACCGGTTCTAGAATTAGTTTGACGTGAAGTCTGTAGAGACTTCTACAGTGTCGCTGTGCTGCGGAAGAGAATAGTCTATAGTAATATTTAGTAGTTTAGATTAGAAGCAGCACAGCACACCAAATTGGAATTGGTGGCTTTCTAGTACCTTCGACCGGACGCCTATAAATTTAGCGACCGGCACATTTGCCAGGGAGTCACTCGGGTTACCGTTTTATCGGTAGATATGTAACAAGAACCCCTCTTCCAATCATCCACTCTATTATTCCTTCCACTAGGAAACGATTCAGGAAAATGGGCCCTAGATGCCGCTCGTCCTGCTAGAGGGCGAGTGGTCCCTACAACACGGCCTGGTTGTACCTCCGCCGGGGCGCTGTCAATTCTACCCTGACCATGTTCAACACACGACACATTAGGCCAGCAGCCCAAGCGTACCCTACCCGAGCAACAAAAGTCCGCTACAAGGTGGAGGTGGCAGGCTGCAACGACCCTTGGGCCGCCTCGATGCGCCCCGACATGCAACGCCTAATGGGCACCGACAGCCTTGGAGCTAAAACGCTCGACTTACTGACCGCCGCTTGGGCGAAAAGCACGTCCGACACGTACAACAGCGCGATTAAACCTTACTTCCAGTTCTACGAGGAGCAAGGCCTACCGCCGCTAGCCGCAACATCCGCTACCATGGCCCGCTACATCGCATGGATCGGGGAACGTGGCACCATTAAGGTTACTAGTCTACAGCCTTACCTCTCAACAGTGAACGGTTTTTTCAAAGACCACGGCGCAGAACCAGTCGCACAAGGCGATTTGGTAGCCAAGGTCCGGCGGGGTCTCACAGCGTCCCAAGTTTCCCTCCATCCCAGCCGCACACGCATGTACCTCCCAGCCCGGATTCTCGTATCATCGCTACGCTTGGCCAATAACCTCCGCACACAGCTGACAGACACTTGAACTCAGACTCAAACGGACCTCATTTTGGTGTTTAGAGCGTGTCTAGCGACGGTGCTCCTGGCCGCATTTTTTTGTCGCGGTGGAGCGGGAGTTGAGTGCCGGTCTGGAGACCTACTGTGTACTCCAACCGGCGGAGTCCTCCTGTACCACGGGACGAGAAAAGGTCAACGGGGTACTTCCACGGAGCGCAAACTCCTATGTGAACTACCGGCCTCGGCTCACCCGGACATCGCGGAACTACTACAATACTTCGACGCTGCCCGTACCAAGTTCTCCGCTGGAAAGATCCCGGACAGACGCTGGGCCATTAGTCTACGCGAACCTACGACAAACTAGATTGCGGACACCCTGACAGCTTGGCTACAACGAGTAGTTCGTGCAGTACACGAGCAACCTCCGGACGGTTTCGCGTGGACTTCGCACTCCTTAAGAAAGGGTGCAGCTACTTTCTTGGCATACAGTATCGGTACCCCAATGCAGAAGATCAAGTTCTTCGGCGGTTGGGCGCGAGAATCGAACGTAGTCCTCGACTACATCGACGGATCGACCCAACAGTGCTCCCGTGCCCGGGAGCTTGGCAACTCTTTGGCTGGATGACCCCTGGCGGCGCCCCACCCAACGTTACACGCCAGTCGGCGACAGATGGCATAAGTGAGCCCCAACACAGCTTAAATGGTCATATTGGTAATATAGAGGTTTGAATTACATGGCTAAATTACGAAGTAGCCGGCGTTACCTCCGTTACAAGCGTTACCTCCGACGCTACATCTCCCTAACGGTTCAAGCGCCCACGCGCTCACGGACAATAAAATGTCCGCACACTATATAACGCACCAACAGCGATTGTGTGCCCACCTTCTGCCTTTTGCGAGAGCTATCGCTCACGCAAACCCACCCACCCGATTCCCTCTCACATTGCGTGTAGGGTGGCCCAAGGGCCACCAATACCAAATTATGTAAGTGATCCATATCTTTGGCATAAGTGAGCCCCAACACAGCTTAAACCTCTATAACCGGTAGGCAGCATTTAACTACAAGAATTTAGTATGTTACAAAGAAAGCAGTGCAATTCACAAGCAAATAAGTTAGAAATAGGGGATGGACATGCAAAGAAACTTAAGCTTTCGGAGCATGGAGGCTAGCAACAACAACTCCACCACCTTGTGGCAAGGCATCACGAAGATAGGAGCCCAACATGCCATGAAGAACCACATAAAGGCGATGCATGCATGAACTCACGACGCATATACATCCCCAATAACTCGACGGAAGAAAATAGAGGTAGAGCGCTTTAGAGACTTCTTCATGCGGGCATATTTTAAAACCGCTAAGACCGAGAAGCGGGCGCACCCAAGCTTGGGAAACATCGATCTCCCACCAAAAATCGCCAAGAGATCAACCAACTCAGCCACCATAAAATCAAATGAGCCCCGTCCTAAAGGGGAAAGGTGTGATAGCCATGAGCAAAACTAATGGACGGCGTGCTAAGGGTGGACGAAGTGCGGATGACATAATCAAGCTTAGCTTGTGGAGCCCCCATCGCAAGTCCACTAGGGAGAGGAAGCGGAGCCCCCGCAGCCTAAACACTCGCATTCGTGCTCGCGCTAGTGATTGTAACATTCACAATCAAGTGCTTATGCGGAGCCGCGAGACCCAGCCGCATGGCATCTACATGTTGATCTCGGGAGGCCCAAAGTCGGATTCAGCGAGCCCCCAAATGCAATTTCCTCCCATTAATTCCCATGTTGTTAGAAATGCCATGAGGGGGGTTAGAACCCACGCCTCCCGGAGCGGAGCTGTACGCCTTATCCAAGTACCGCCCCAAGAGTCGGTACCCGATTGAAACATATTGTGCATATGAATTCCGCGCATCGTGCATACACTGCGACCACCTATGTGTGGAGGGCCAAGACTCCCCCGGAGTCCAGCGTACATATGTGTCCATTAGCAGTCCCACGGAGGGATATTAACACTCCCCCTTAATGGACATCAGCCCATGAACTCCGGCCGGTAACCTCGCAGTAAACGCGGAGGGCCCATAACCTTTTAGAAATGCCATGAGGGGGGTTAGAACCCACGCCTCCCGGAGCGGAGCTGTACGCCTTATCCAAGTACCGCCCCAAAAGTCGGTACCCGATTGAAACATATTGTGCATATGAATTCCGCGCATTGTGCATACACTGCGACCACCTTTGTGTGGAGGGCCAGGACTCCCCCGGAGTGCAGCGTACAAATGTGTCCATTAGCAGTCCCAAGGAGGGATATTAACACATGCATCAACCACAAACTCATCCGAAATCTAACAATGCGGACATGAAGCCGAATGTCGTGTTGTATTGTGAGCAATGCCTACGGAGGATATATTCCATGAGCATATGCAACATGCATCATGTGGCGATCAAAGGGAACGCAGAAGCTAGACTCATGCTAAGCAAAGAACATAGCCAAAGCCCCGCAGCGTGTTCCCAAAACAAGACGCATATAATCCGGGGGTGAAGGGCCGCTTTATGCCAACATATTGAGAAAAGCACGAGCTAAAAGAGTGCACAAACTGCCCTGATGGAGGTGCCCCTTCGTGCCCCTCGGGCGGGTAAGAGCATCGGGAGTCGGGACTTGTAAGCAAGTCAGGCGCGGGGCCAACGCAGCTAGAATTGCGGCATATGTGGGGGCAGAAACTCGGCATCATGACCCACAGAATCCAAAATTTCCCGGTCAAGGGTAGTGGCTAGAACCTCGAGATAGACATCCGAAAATGCACCCATAGAGCCGATAATGGCGTATGACTCGCAACTATATATACCGCCCAAGCTAATTGGCAGGTAGCAATATTTTTTAGTTATTGACGGACGGAACTGTCCAAAGGACCTCTCTAGCGACTAATCATTAGTAAGCTTGGCGATGGTCCCATCGAATGAAGCGGAATGGGATGGTTCTGCATCTAGCGGAAGCGACGGCACGTTGGGCCCCCCAAACTCCGCTTGGAGAGAGGTGACGCGTGGCGCAATTAATTTGATCACGTGTCCGTACATCCGGGGAAATAACTACAAAAACACTAAAGAAATCACACCGGACAACACTATCCGCGGTAGCAAGGTACGGACGACGTACATAATAGGGAAGGGTATGGAGCATAAAGGCATTGCGGCGTACCGCACACGTTAACGTGAGGCGAAAGCGAAGTGCGCGCCTCCGAAGTCCGATGTAAAGAAATCTACGATTTAGTCCAATAGCTTTTGCTGCGCCGCGACAGAGTCTTGAAGCACGGAATGGGTATGGTTAATATTATGGGACGCCGGGGGTCCGTTCAACATCGAGGAGTCCATCGCCAAGGGAGCGCCTAGGCTAGGCAGCATTTCAATTAGAGATAATGCACAAGTAAGGCGGTGAATTATTTCACGTAGTATTTCTAAAATTAAGTTCATTTGATTGCGTGTGAGACTGCGTAGGCACATCAAACCCAGTGGGAAAAATACTCCTCCAGAAATGCTAAATGCAGTATTATCCGCACGGCATGAGCCTTTAAATCTGAATTGCGTAAAACATAGGTGGAAAATCATCACTAAAAAATATAAAGGAGAAATAAAACCGCATGAACTAAGCATGCAACATCATAATAAGCACATACAGCCAACTCGCAAAGCATCACGAAGATCGGAACCACGCCGTCCATAGCATCATCAAGGTAGCAACTGTGGTATGCCTAACAACTAAGACGCGTTGCAAGAACTCCATCCATGCGCACATCTACTAGAAAACGGCGAAACGGAACGTAAGTGGACCTGTGGACAAAGAGCTTCATGTCGGCATAAGACTCAAGGCGAAGACGACTCCGGCCGAAGGAGAGCGAAAACTTGGGCCCGGGCCATCCCCGCAAAACAAAATACCAAACCATGAAGCAATCCGCATGCATGAAGGGGACACCATCGGCCCCCATCCTCAAGAAGAAAAATAATGCAACACGCATAAACGATGGGCGCCCGCCGCCCGCGTCCCACGGAGGGGGGGGTGCGCTCGCAAACCCTTCGGCCCTTACCTTTACGGGCCCACCTCCTCGTGGTGGGTGTTGGCAACCATATAGCCGTGCAAGCTTGGCACGGTAGGGGGCTAGATGGGATGAGCCTATAACTGCAATCCGTGGGATGGGTAGCTATCGCCGCCCCCCAGCCTAATGTTTGTTTACGAAGTCCTAGATGGCATATGCAAGAACGCCCTTAGACAGCAACCAACACGTGAATGGTACTTGTTGTAATTCATTTTCATTGCTATCGGGAAATCAAATGTTGCTCAGCCCTTCCGATATTGTATTTCGCCGCCCCTTGCCCTGACATACTCCTCCAATTGGGCATTTACCGAAGGGGAATGCAGTCGTGAGGAGGGCACGGGCGGATCCGTGAGGGGAAGGAAATGCCATTACATGCATCGCCCGCCGCCAAATCGACGTGAGATGTGCCTACCAAGGGGGGTGGAGCACGCTAACAACAACCATAAGGAGAGTTGGAGATAGACGAGCAACACGGTCTAGCGGAGGTGATCTTCGAGATCCAGGGCTGCCGCCGGGAAGCCACGTACGGAAAGTTTCGCGAATAAATGTATGTACCCCGCGGTTCGATCGAGGACGTATACGGCCGCGGTAACCATGCCCTACTCCCTAATGAATCATTCCCACAATCAAAAGGCGGGCCTATAAACAAAGGGTGCGTGCCCGGGAGAGCACGGAGGCACGCACGCCGAAATATGACGCCCCATGGACGTGCACGGCGGGGGGGGGGGGGGGGGGGGGGCACAACCGGCTACTGTCCCCGTTAGACCTGGGAACAAGGCAGAGAAGGTCGGGGGATATGAGGGTGGGTGGGGGGGACAGTGACGCGGAGGTAAGACCGCTAGCCTTCCCTGTTTTGGTGTCTTGCTCCCTCCCACCTCCGCCCTGGAGATAATGGGGGATATCGAGACGGCGTATCGTCTAGCCGGGAGGAGCGACAACGACCCTAGACAAGGTGATCGAGATAACGGCGGGATCGGCGACCGAATGCGTGTTGGGTTTTTTTAATCACTTGTTATTTCCCCTCCTCTCTCCGGCGCGACGGGAGTCACGCGAGATGGATATCGACCAGGATGGCCGACTGCCGGTTAGCCTTGAATTTCGGCCGGCCGAGGCCTCGTCTCGGCCGGCGCAAGCCGAGAACGCGAGTTGTCAAGTGTAAGATTAATTTTGCACTTAAGACTTCAAGTGGATTTATTTCTGCTTTTTATTTTTGAAGATCTATGCTTGTGTTACTTCTTAGTAGGCGTAGGGGTATGATAAACTACGGATTGATTACAGACATGTAACCCCGAGGAACTGTTAGCACTAGCATCCCGTTGCCTAGTGCTTATGTACAAGGTAGCTATTTGCCATCCTAGTACTTAGTATTATGCTATTAGCGGTACTCTATTCCCTATTAGTGGCGGTCGGCCGGCCCTGCCGGTGCCTTCGCCGGCCGCCATCTCTCTCCTTCTCACTTCTCTAGTCACCACGGCCGGCCCCCTTGTGGGGCCGGCACGATCTCCGTGTAACTATCCGTTCCCAACTCTAACATGTTGTGGGCCCTCCACCAAGTTACAATAGAGAAGAGCGTGTGTAAAGCGCTCGGCGCCACGCTAGTCCTACCTACTCCCACGTCAAAAAGAGTAGAGCGTGTGTAAAGCGCTCGGCGCCACGCTGGTAAATCATCGTCCTACCGACACCACGCTTCGCCTTCGAGCTGGTTGTCCGCGACTAACCTACCATCTCCAACGGGAGAAGAGCGTGTGTAAAAAGTCCGGCGCCACGCTCACCCCACCCAGCTTCCAGTCTCACCTAGCCTTCAGCCTACCGATGCTCTCGACCGGATCTGGTTGTTTAAAACCGACCCGCGAAAATTCGGCCCGTGCGTACTTTAATTAGTAATATTATTGTTTTTCCCGAGATAACGCCGCAATGCTCACCTAACTTAACGGGGAGCTTACTTTTACCACGGCGAAAGGGGGGAGTCAACACGAGCATCCCATGTCTATGCTTTTGCGTGCCTACACGCTCCTAACGGCCTTGTTGGCTTTGCTTCTTCCTCGCCGGTCGGCCGGCCTCTCATGCGTCGGCTAATTCGCCCGTGGACAGTTTTTCCTGCTACATGTCAGAATAGTACACTACGCATTACATCTGGAACCGCTCCACATCGGCAACTCGCCGGTAACATTCATGTGAGCACATGTAGCTACACCAACCCGGCATGAGACACGCGCTACAAGCACTACACCTTCGACCAAGATGGCACCTTCCTCAACGCAAGCTAGGACGACGTCAAGACCTCGGCTACCTTGAGGGGGGGTGTTAGCACTAGTATCCCGTTGCCTAGTGCTTATGCACAAGGTAGCTATTTGTCATCCTAGTACTTAGTGTTATTCTATTAGCGGTACTCTATTCCCTATTAGTGGCGGTCAGCCGGCCCTGCCGGTGCCTTCGCCGGCCGCCATCTCTCTCCTTCTCACAGCTCACGTTCGAAGAGGAGGTCTACCACCTCCTCACTCGCCTTGGTTCCCGCTCAGAAATCAACTCACCCACATCCGCCACCACCACCCGTAATAGATGGGCCACCAAAGAAGACCTACTCACAACTCTCCGCCACACATTCCGCATCCAAACAGAACTCTACTCCGACCCCCTCAATAAATCCCTACACTCCATCACATATCACTCACTCTACCCCGAAGACATTGTCTTCTCATCCACTGGCAGCAATGCCCCACACACATGGCAAGGCACCAACATCGCCGACCCCGAATACGACCACGAATGCATGCGCCGCGCCATTGAACACGCAATCACCAGCGCACACCTCACATCCCCACACACACCCAGCGCAACCATCCTCATCCTCCCCCGATGGAAACACACACCCTACCGCCACTCCAACTACATCAACTCCCCATACACCCACCACCTCTACACCCTCCCCAATGACGCAAACACCTTCCTACCCCCCGACCAACACTCTGGCAACCCCACTTCCACCCCATTCGGCACACGCAGGATGGTAGACATCTACCTCGTAGCAAACCCCCTCGCACTCTACACCCTCCCATCACACACAGCCATGACCGCACTTCACAACACTCTCGAATCTATCTACAACACTCACCTCCCCAACCCCACCATCATCATCCCTCCCCCTCACCTCTTCGACACCTTCTCACCCCACTCGGCATGCATATACCACCTCCCCCCAAACCCAACTCATCCCATCACATATCCCCACCCGGAACGCATGCAACTAACATACCCCCCCACCAGAGGCACTCTTGCTTGGAATTGGCAGGACTTTGTCTACACCGACGGCTTGAAAGAAGGAGGCTCATCTCCTCTCGGAGCAGCATCCACTCACCCCGCCTCGGACACTAGAGTAAAAATCATGTTAACCTCTACCCCTCCCTCGCACACAATAAATCTTGCATGCATAGACATAGGGCTCCAACTCGGCCACACCCACCTCCTCATAGACAATGCGTGCTCCCTCCTTAGACTGCCCTTCGGCTTACAGACACAACATTCACCGTGACACGCTCCACTCCATCACACACACCCTCAAAACCCGTTGCGACGCAGGCATCCGCACACACCTCGGCAAAATTAAAGCACACAACCACTCCCTAGGTAACGACCTCGCGGACGCACTCGCTAACCAAGTCGCGGATGGACACCCACCCGACACCACATACACCTCAGGTTCAAAGGTCACGCTAGGCCACTAGACCTGGCCATACACCCTCATTCAACAAACCCTAGGGGAACCCATACCCTACAAATACACCAACCTCAAAGCTGACGCACACACCTACAACACCAAACACACACACACACACCCCTCTCGCAAACAACCAAACACGGAGCCCTCCTCGCCCGCGCCGCGGAGGACGGCACCGACTTCTCTTTCCACAAAAAACACTCAACCCTCACAAACATTCAGTTCACCCACAAGCAAGAATTCATGTGGGGCGTCCACAACACCCGCCTTCTTACTCACAGCCCCACCCTGCGCTGCCCCCTCTGTGGCCAATTCACTAGTAACGGCCACATGGCCGGTAACTGCCCCACCATGTCTGGCCTAAGACATGACCGACACAACAGCGCGCTGCAACTCCTACTCTCCCTCCCGGAACGCCACAACGGAGGTCGCTGGGAAACCATCACTGCAGACTTCGGTAACAAACCCATAAAATCTTTTGCTTCCCCCACTCCTGCCCACTCTCCGCTAGACTGTCACCCGCCTCACCCCACCCAGATGCCCACCCGCCTTGTTGCTGATGACGAAGGTCTCTCGCCCGACTCCTTAACCTCGTGTCCCGCCGTCCTCCCACCTGAGATTCTCCCCTCCGCGCTACGACCCCCCGCACACAAACCCGACTTCATCCGCCTCCTCGAACCTCGCTTCGTCGGTCACACAAACGGTCGCCGCCGTTACGCTTCCATAAAAAAGATTCAGATAGGGGAATGGAAGCACTGCACGGACAATAACATCTCGCAGACATCTCACCTCATACGTGCCAAATACACCCCCCTTGCAAACGCCATCCGCAGCCACTGGCAAGGCACATTGGTAGATATCCTCCCCATCGTTATGAGCCGCACGGGTACACCGCACTCCTCCACCATCACGAGTCTCACCTCCCTACTCACCGCCCGCACAGACCCTCCTAACAAACTCATCTCCAAAGCACGCCTCAACACGTCTCGCACACTTGCACAACTCCACACGCATACTGTCCAATGGCTACATCATCTCCTACTCATATACCGCATCAAATCCCGCACGACCTCCCGCCGCGCCTCCACACACTGCCCCTTCGCACGCCCCTAACTGCACGCCGTCCTCGCCTCGTCTTGCACAACTCCCCCGGGGGGAGTAAAACCCCCGAACATCCCTAGAGAGGTTGGGTTTAGGTGGTTAACGGTCTAGCTCTGACTTGTAAGTTCCCTTTATGGCATAGTTGGGAGGGCCCAGAGACAGAAGCCAGCGCATACGGCTTTTGGTGTAAAACCGGCGCATACGGTACATGTTGTAAACAATTTCAATTTCTCTCCTTCTCACTTCTCTAGTCACCACGGCCGGCCCCCTTGTGGGGCCGGCACGACCTCCGTGTAACTATCCGTTCCCAACTCTAACTATCCGTTCCCAACTCTATCCGTTCACACCTCTATCCGTCCAACTATCCGTTCCCAACTCCGTTCCCAGGAACAGCGAAAACACACACACACACAAGAGAGAGGTGTGTCGCCATGTGTACCTGGTCAATGAGTACCCGGTCTTTCCCTGATTAGCGCGAAACCCCTACTGTCGGGCGCGTGACAAGGGTGGCCCAGATGCAGCAGCCGGTCTTGTTAGCGGGTGCATGTCATAAACCATTTTCAATGTTGTGGACACGAGGGGCGTTTTCGTTCTTTTCTTTGCATCCATCGCTTCGTCGTATTGAGCGGGACACCTCACATCGCTTTAATACGGCTAAACAACACAACGTTGGTGGTCATATTCACCGTCTTCGCGAGTCACATCAACCACTTAAAGCTGATGGACATGCACTCATTTATTAAGCTTAATTCAAATAGCTCAATGGCAATCGACACCAAAATATACACACGAACCATATTGGACCAAAGCAAACACGTCGCTCAATCCCCCCATAAATGAAGGACATCAATGCACGCGCAAAACATACCACAGTATCCCCGTTTGGATACGCGCAACTCCTCGGCTCTCTTCTAATACGTAGTATTAAGGAGAGGAAGCATGAACGATTGCATCGCGTCTTCACATAAACATACGCTTATACGCAAGTCTTCTCATGCGATTTGACGGCGACGCGAGCGGGTTGTGGTGTAATATGTGCCGCGGGGGTGTCACGGCGCGGGGCAGCGTCCATCACCAGCGCTACCATGTCGAATGATGATTTCTCGACGTAGTACACCAGCCCGGTTCTTCTCTCTAAAACCATTCAAGAGCCTCTCGGCGCACTCCAAACCGTATGATAAAAAAATAGATGATCCCAATCCTTAGAAATATGAGTGTCGAAACGGGAATAGAGATATAAAACCATTGCATGCCAACTCTTAAATAGTGACAACTGCTTTTCCCGCTCGCCACCCAACATTCACCACCTTGAATGTGGGACGCTCATCTTCACAATGCAGCAATCAGCGCAACAAGACCGCTCAGCGTGCAAGGGGCCGGCTTCAGTTCCACAGCGCCGCCATCAAGAGAGCGACGCACGCCATCAAAGCTGAACCAAAGGAGAGAGAGGAGGCGTGCGAGTCCGAGGGAGTTTCCATGGAAGACTCACTCGACGCCGGCAACGGCATGTACTCGCCAAACAGAGCCTTCAAAGAACACACAACAACGACAACAGCAACAAAGAACAACGACCTCAACCACTCCCGCCCACTTTGTCGTTGACGAGCCGAAAGACACAAAATGAAAGGGAGGGCAGCATAGCGAGTGAGGGCACACACCTTCATCGCAGCCCAGGAGCGGCCGTCGGCGCGTGCGTGGTAGGCGCTGTCGGCGGGGCCCCACTTGGAGAAGCCGTGGGGTACCATGCTGTAGCGGGTGATGTCCCAATCGCCACCCATCTCGGTCAGACTGGTCTGCAGCCACAGGACGTCCTCCTGCATGGGTGTGAACAGGAGCCAGCACGTCACAGATATGTCATCAGAGAGTGGACAGGCATGCAGAGGCTATGGTGAGTATGGTGACATGCGAGGTAGGGTTGACGTACGGGGGACTCATCCGCGCCGCCGCTCTGGTAGGACATGTAGGGCTGCATGGGCGGGGTGGTTGTGGTGTTGGGCTTGTTGGCCAGGCCGCCGTGGAAGCTGACGTCAACCTGCGGAGACAACGAGCGGCGAGAATGAGACCATGGGAGAGTTATTGACGAGGGGGGGGGGACTATTTTTTTTAGGTGTTTATGATGAAACATGGAACACCCATCGACGGTATCTTCACCATAACAACACGGTGTCATGAATTCGTAACCCCCACCACACCAGAACGGCAGATGATGATGCCAGACCAAGCTGACATTCAGCGACATACATTAACACAACTGGACATGTAAAGCAATGAACACCGAATCCTGGCTGAAACACTCATCAAGAGGCAATACATCCACAGACCGCTTAGATTTGTCCACACATCACCGAGGCCATCAAATCATTGTCAAGAAGTTCTGTAACATCTGAAGTCGCAAACAAGACGAGTGGACGCCATAGACATAAAGTACATCAATGCATCGTCACCATCAGTCCACATCACTGTAATGATGTGATCCTCCATACATAATTTCGGAAGACCGGGACACCATATAATCGAAAAAGAAGTTTGCCGAGAATCGACACCAGGATTAAGGTATAGGTAATGCTACCATAGAACCGGTAGACTTGACGACACAATAACCGACAATACGAGTTATACGTGCTGCATGTGGGGAGGGAGGAAAAGGGGGGAGGGAGGGGGGGCGGGGGGGAATGCAACGAAGCAGAGGGGTACCTGCAGCGAGGAGTCATCAAAGACGTCGAATACCGCGCCAGAGCCGCCGAAGCAGTAGCCGATCAGTCCCACCTTTGTCTCGTCGACGTAAGGGAGCGCCTTCGCGGCGGTCACGGCCGCGCGGATGCGCTGCACGTACATGGGAGGGTCGCTGAGGAATCCGGTGACGTAGGCGATGCGTTCGTCCATGGCCTCAACGGTGGTGCCGATGGGGAGGTCGTAGATGTCGGCACCGAGCGCGACGTAGCCCATATCGGCGAGCATGCGGACGCGCTTAAACTCGTACTGCGATGACAACAGAGCAGTGCGACCGTTTGAGTGAGACTTGTGCGCGGACAACTGTTAGCAGTTCGCAGGTCAAAGGAGGGATGAGGAGGTAGGGACGAGGCCACGCGCTCACCTCATTCAGACCCTCCCAGTCAGGGAGGACGATGACAAGGGGAAGCTGAGAGCCGGCGTCAACCGCTTCGGTGGGATAGGCGAGGTATCCCTAATGACAGAGCGATTCCCGGCAAAGGAGTTTAGACACAGGCACAGCAGATGGTGCAGCAACATGCTACAACCCGAGGGAATCGATGGTTGTGCATACGAGAAAGAAACAAATGGGTGCTGAGGAAATGGCTTGGGTGCATGATATGGAGTCTTTGCCACGCGGCAGTTGGACTTTGCATTGCGAGTGTCGGTTAGGGGATTCACTTGATGACTGTGAATTGATGGAGTTGCTGGTATGTGAGGACTAAATACTGTGACGGAATCAAGATGGCGGCGTGTGCCAGTAGCTAATGACGCAACGTGATGTAGGGGTGTCATGGGAGTGTCGCGGATTGTATGGTATGAAGTAATTGTGTGTAGGAGAGAGAGAGAGAGAGAGAGAGAGAGAGAGAGAGAGAGAGAGAGAGAGAGAGAGAGAGTCTGCGTGTGTGTGATGTGACTTTATGCATGTATGTGTGTGTGTGTGTGTGTGTGTGTGATTTTATGCATGCATGGATGTGTGTGTGTGTGTGTGTGTGTGTGTGTGTGTGTGTGTGTGTGTGTGTGTGTGTGTGTGTGTGTGTGTGTGTGTGTGTGTGTGTGTGTTTTCGATGGATAAATGCATGCGTATGGCTGGTAGTGATGGCTTTCTGTCAGGAAATAAGTGGAGTAAATGGCAAATCATCGCTGTATAGTGTCCGAAAGACACATGCGATGGCTGAATGCAGGTGTGATGGCATGAGGTGAATTGAGTGCCGTAACTGCTCCCTGACGGAGATAGGGAGAGAGCTGTTGGCCTGCGACGATGGATGATGATAACTTTGGTTCAAGTAAAGCAAGTATTGGCTGGAAACGCGCCGGTTGGACTCACCTCCAACTCGACGTCAGTGTCATTGTACATGAAGGGCGACACGACGGTGATGCTGGAGGGCACCTCCTCCCCGGGGTCCTAGATGGAGAAGAGACAGCAAGGAAGTCCATTTTCACTTCCCCTGTCAATGATAATATTGCGAGTATTTGGTACAATTTTCAGAAACTGCGGCCGGCGCTGCTTACGGTGGTGCCGGGAGTGCCGCCGGCCTTGGCGTCGTCCAGAAAGCTGTTGATAACTCCAAAAGCGCGAGCCCAGACCTCAGGATCAGTCATGTAGAAGCTGCGAGACGGAATACAAGGGTGCATCCTGTTTATTGCGAGGGAGTAGGCGCTGGCGAGCGAAGGGAACACAGGGTTTCACTATTTCATATGACAACTGGGTTCTGCCGCGCGAAAGGACGCCGCACTCACCCGGCTGTCACGCCACCGTAGCGCACAGTCTCCCAGTGGATACCGGCCGCGTCTAGTGCCTCTTCTGTATCGGTTACGAAGGGCCCGTTGGTGTTGACGTCGGCGATGACGAGAAGGAGAGGCGCCGCGTCCGCCTCCGCCACGGGAGAGTCCCTCGCGGGCAAGGGTGCGCTCTTGGGGTTGAGGTCGGGTGTGACGGCCACCACGACGGGCTGCAAATAAAGAGCGACAAGCGGAACAATCGGCTCAACATCCAAACTCTGTTGCCTCAGGAAAAAACTGCCTGTGCGGTCGGAAAATTTCTGACGTCATAGCGTCGAGTGCTACAAAATCAAGACACAGAGATGCACTTACCCACGCGTCGTAACTAAGCAGCAACGAATGGTAAGCGGCGTTGCCGATGCCCATCACGGGGTGCTGTGTGGAGGACTCGAGTCCGTTGCTTTCCATGGCAGCCAACAGCTCCGCTGTCTCGTTCCCGGGGGCGCCAGTGAACACGTCCGTGGCTATCATCCCCACCGCCGCGCCTTGAGACTCCGCAACCGCGTCCACCCACGACTTCTCCGTCTCACCCAGCGCGTCGACCAGCACCACCACAGGCTGTGCGCCCTCCCCCGCCTGGTACACCTCGCCCACAACGACTGGCGTAGCTATCATAAGCAACGCCGCTACGGCGAGTATCGCCAGGGACGGCCGCATGGTGTTGGTGTAGTTGCGTTACTGCCTGGTTGAACAAGCACGCGAGTGAGTTTGAGTCGTATAACACAGCGCTGGGTGCTTGGTAGTGATAGCAAGTTCTATATTCGGGATGGGCGGGAAAAGCGCGAGTGAGCGCGCCCATCAACCACCGGTGGCCAGCCTGTGTGACCTGTCAGCGTTCAGATATATCACAACGGGCTCCAACGTCCCCAGTTCCCACCCTACTATCAAGCACTCGCCCTTCCATAACGGCAAGACATTCCCCCTCGTACCGCGCCACCACATTTCGCACGAGAGGCCGACGCGAAGATTGCGAGTTGTCGGACGATAGCGTTCGCAATTCTCTATTATGTACAGGTACTTCAGAAGACACGGGACTGGTAGAAACCTCTACTGAATTTAAGAACGACAGATATCGACGATGCCGACCCGAGAGGCCACAGTAGCCTTCCCGTCAGAGTGGAAAGCGGGTGCAAACACAGCGCATGAATCGATTCGTAGCTATACGGCCATACACCGTATTCTTCGCGCGGCTGGAAATATTATTGACACACGCAGTACCGCGTAGCCGCGTACACCACAGATGTGTGGAATTTCGGATTTCTGCTCCCGCGCCGGCGCCACCTTCACGCCCTGGACTCGCGCAGGTCCGTGACCGCATCACCCTCGGGAAAACAGCACCTAGGCGTCGCAGCTCACCAGAAAATCGAACCTTTTCAAGGGGATGGAACAGATTCTGCGTCAGGATATGTAGTGCTTGTCGCCACTGTGCACGGTCCCTTGAAGACTGGGACGGCGGCAGTCAAGCGCGAGTGCGCTTACTAGAGGACGGGCTCGGGCATCAAGGAATATTATAATGTTCGTAAATCTTTCAGGTACTAAATCCTTACGGGAATGTGCCAAGGTATTCTGCGCTGCTGTAATATTCTTTGTGATCAAGTGGAAGTTTCGGCATGAACAGAATGATGAGCGGGTAGTAGTTTCGATCAGAGCATGAAGCTTGTACGTTGTTCTGGGAACGGTACAGCAGATCTACGAATAATCGGAGCGCGAAGAACGTCCCCAGCCGTTAATAATTATAGAAAAAAAATTTAAGCCCGAGGAACAGGAAGGCATGCCACAGCATCAGCACTGATCCGGTGACCCCCAGCCGCAAATTCAACTATTATGCGCGAGGCTGTCATAAAATCATGCAAAGACGTACGGTACCCGTAGCGCGATACCGGATTCCTTACAGACTCTTCGTGCCCGGGCCTACCTCGACCTCTTGGCGTTTTGAAGACCTTCCCCACCGGGGGTGATTTAGGGTACGGGTCGCTGGGCTTTTGCTCCTTTCTTCGCTTCACACGAGTCAAGTTTCAAGGTGCCATCCGATTGCTTTACGATGGCACCGCACCGGGTTTTGGGCCCCACTACGGAGCGCGCCTCTCATGCTTGGAAGTGGCCACGGTGCAATGAGGCTCCCTCCGAGTTTCGCGGGTCCGGATCTCCGTCGACGGTATGGGGCACCTCTATGTCGGGTGAGCGCTCTGCAACTGTTATGCTTACGGACCACATCCCCCGGTGCCCGCGCTCTTGGTACGTCATCTAGCTTCACGATTAGATTGTCCATGTGCTTGAAGAGTTCATGCTTGAAGCGGGGGCTACTGATGGGCGAGATTTGCGGTTGGAGGTCCGCCGCATGCGGTCGGGAGCTTCTCGGGATCGACTTGGGGATGTGGTTTGGTTAGACTTCATTGCTCCACATCCTCATCTTTTTGTTGATGTGACGCTCCAACACCAATGTTCCTCATATAGATGCTCGTCTCCCACTCCCGGGTAGTCTTGCAGTGGGAGCTAAGCAAGGCAAACTGGATGCGAACCTCCGCACTTCCGCATTGATTGGCACGCCTTCGGTTCGACACGTCCATGATTACTACCCCTTCGCTTTGGAGGATTTGGGCCGATTAGCGCCAAGGCGAATGAGCTGGTTGATAAGGCTGGGGATCAAATGAATTTTGTCGATGTTGATGGTAATGATATTTTGAAGCGTCGATGTTGATGGTAATGATATCTTGGATTTACGATGTTGATAGTGTTGATAGTTTGGGATGCTGACACCGATGGCAAATTAAGCCGATATTATCGCCGATATATCGATATTTGGGACGATATATCGATACATCGGGCTTAGATAATCAATATTTTTCAATTGTTTTGATAATTGACGGCATTGATACTAGCACTACTTCCATCGTGTCGATGTCGATGTCACAACCTATTACATCGATGGCACTATCACCAGGTGATGATGATACTATCGACGATGCATCGATGGCTGATCCCTAGCCTTACTGGTTGATCGCCTGGCTATGTTGGTGGAAGTTCGTCGATTCCTTGGCATGGGTGCTGTCGACTCTCGTTTATTATTGCGTTATGCCAAATATGTCCGCATGCAACATTTCGTTCGTCGCTCTACCTATGTTCCCTTTCGACCTTTTTTTGCGGATGTGCGGCGAGAATTAATGTAACGTATGTCTTCTGTTCTTCATGGCACTTTGGGTTCCTATCTCCGCAACGATTTGCACGAGGGCAGTACTCATGCGTTGGCATGCCTTCTTGTTCCTCGGGCTTCGGCATGTGGGGTTTTTTCCCTCTGCTCCTTATTGGTGGTGTTTTTCACTGCCTTACTTGACTACTTGTATAAAACATCGTCAAAATACCCGAACATATAAATAAAGATATAGAACCCGACGACCAGACGATAATAACTTTCGATTTACATTTTTGTATCACGTGGTCGGTATGAAAACATGCTCACCGCCAATAAATATTCGCCGTCCGCCATTCAATAATTTCTGAGGCTGTCGCTAGAAGTGGTATCATATCCATGTATCGTGGCAATATTTTTGTAATGCAACCGGGGGGTTTTTTGCAATAATTTTGTAGATGTTTTTTTTTTTTTTTGTGGGCCACGTTGCCTTTTTTGTAAGAATTCAGACAACGCAGTGTAGTCAGCTTCCCTGTGCACATAATCCAGAGGCTATGATTATGGCAAGGAATTCGATCATTATGGCAAGGACGTGTCCGACTTTTGTCCAACCGGCGAAGAGTTTTGGATGGTGCGTCTTTACAAATTTTCAAACGTTGTCCCTCCGGCCTCGCCGCGGTATAGGCAGCTTAAACTGCCCCCCCTAGTCAGCATCGGCCAAGAGTGAAGGTTGTGGTCGCTCAACTTCCGCTCCTTTGAGTGCTATCTCACACAGTGAGCGAATTTTCCCTGCTTCGTCCCGACAGGGCAGGCGTCGTGAGCAGAGCCCGCGCTTGGCGCGGAAGGTAACCTGATCAGCTAAACTAAACTTTTAAAAAATTAAGCAGACGGAAGGCTAATCATGCGGTCGTCGTGACGACGTCAGCGAGTCGTGCCGCCAATGACTATAACGTCCTAATAGCTCAACGTCCTAATACGAAGTTTCCATTTGAGCGATTTCGTTGAATTATGATGTGTGCCATCGAAGAGGTGAAGAGGACGTTCTTTGTTTTGGTGTTTTCTCCTGTCCTGCCGCTGACGGGATGTCTCGACAATGCGCTACTGCGCAAGTGCATCTTGAACCCTTGCTTGCTCTCAGCTGCCATCCCCACTCGTTTCCCCACTAATAGTAAGCTAATACGCACCCTAGCTATAGTCATAGGTGGCGCAGTTTGTACCGGTGCGCACCTTCGTTGTCACGCTATGACGCAGGGATGGGTCGTGCTGCGCCGTGCATTCGAGAAGCGTTCGCAATTACACATTTATTTTAAAATACATTCGGCTGTCCGTCCGTACATCACGTCACCGGCGACCGAGCACCTCCTGGTCCACCCTCGCCCCCCCTTCCGCTAACCACGTGCTTATCTGCGTTTTGAGGTTCAGCAGGCGAAGCGTGAGCCCGATGCGAGTGTCAACGGTCTACGGTCTCCTCGCCGCTGCGGCGGTGCTTCTGGCGGTCGTTCCGGCAGCGGTAGTCGAGGCGCAAAGCGAGGCGGTGTACGTGGCGGGGACTGGCACGCCGGTGGTTGTATTACTTGACTCGCTCGGCGAGACGGAACGGTCATTGGTTGACGCTGTCGCGGAGGCGCGTGGTGGTGCGGTGGGGATGGTAGCCCCCGAGGTGTTCACCAGCACAGAAGTAAGGGTGTCGGCGCAGTTGACGGCGGCGATGGAGAGCAACGGACTCGAGCCCGACACCTATCCGGTGATTGGGTTCGGAGACGCCGCGCACCACGCCATACTCCTGAGCTACGATGCCTGGGTACGACCCCCCTTCAGCATGCCGGTGGACTGAACATTCGAGGAGCTCAAAATATATCTACCGGTGATATGAGACGACAGATGTTTTGTGTATTGCGTTTTTATCTTTTGAAAAATATGCGTCTCCAACCCTCGGCCTACTGCTTCTGTCCTTCCGAGTATCGTAGTTACATAGATACTCGTACGCCGTGTATTTGATACGCCTTGTTACACGCTGTGCAGCCTGTGGTGGTGGCTGTTGCCCCCGACCTCAACCCTGAGACAGCACCCCTCCCCGCTCGGGACACTCCCGTGTCGGAGATGGATTCGGCGCCGATCCTTCTAGTCATCGCTGACGTCGACACCAACGGACCCTTCGTTACGGGCATCGAGGAGGCGCTGAACGCAGCGGGGGTCCACTGGGAGACTGTTCGCTACGGTGGCGTGTCCCCAGAGTGAGTAACGTGCAGCGTAGATGGGCGCTGCGAGCAGTTCCCCCTTCACCCGAATATCTGAGTCGAGCTGTAGAGCGACAAAATCAACTCCGAAATGAACTGACTTGTCGCATTTCCATCCATCAACACTTTTTTTTTTCTCTGTCAGCTTCTACGTTTCGATGTCCACGGGCGTAAACATGGAAGTATGGGAGCGTGCCTTACGAGTCATCACCACTTTTTTGAGGGACGCTGCCATGGGCGGCACCGTCGGCTCCACTGACCCTGGCGACGACCTCCCTGCCGGCGTCGCCGTAGAGTCCCCTTTTACGTACTCTGACGGCGACGTAGAACTCGAGGTGAGGTCGTCGTCGCTTACTGACCACACCTGGCCTGTCTCAGTCTCCCCTCGTTCTTCTGCTGGTCGTAATTTCGCTCTGTTTCACAGGGCCTCCTCGCCTACCCGAGTGCGATGATTCCCGGCGTGAAACTGCCCGTCGTGGTCGTGCTTCCCGATTGGGATGGCCTGAATGAGGTAAATACTAGTTCATATACTGAATTATCAACGTATGGGAGTTTGGGACACCGCCGCACTGCGGAGCAGCTTGTGTTGGTGGGCTTCGCGTCACGGAGGGTGCAATAAACGTTCGCTAGCTGATTGAGTTGCGGCTTGGATATTGTCGCAGTACGAATTCAAGCGCGTGCGTATGCTGGCCGCCATGGGCTACGTCGCGGTCGGGGCGGACATTTACGACCTTGCCGTCGGCAGCACAGTGGAGGAGCTCGAGGAGCGCGGGGCGTATGTGAACCAGTTCCTCAGCGACCCGCCCATGTACGTAAAGCGCATCCGCGCGGCGGTCGACGCCGTGAAGGCGTTGTCGTTCGTTGACGAAGGCAGCGTCGGGCTGACGGGGTACTGCTTCGGTGGGTCGGGAGTGGTGTTCGACGCCTTTGACGACTCTTCGCTAAAGTTGGACGTCAGCTTCCACGGCGGATTGGGCACCAAGCCCGATATCACTACCACCCCTCCCATGCAGCCTTACGTCTCCTACCAGAGCGGTGGCGCAGATGAATCTCCCGTGAGTCCATCACACCGTCGCACCAAGCACGCCTCGTTTGCTTCCAGAAGGCCTCATCGTGCATGCGAAACGCGATTGACATGTTTATCCGTTTGCGCGAATAGGAGGACATCGAGTGGCTGCAGACAAGTTTGAGTGCGGTGGGAGGAAATTGGGACATCACGCGCTATAGCATGGTGCAGCATGGCTTCACAGTATGGGGGCCAGCTGAGAGTGCCTATCATGCACGTGCAGATGGCCGTTCTTGGGGCGCCA